>JAPDSC010073036.1:70862-81712 GCA_026290005.1 Latrodectus geometricus | reverse complement strand
AAAATAATATTCCTGTCAATGAGGGAGAATGGATGCGTATCTTTAAGGGAATACTTGTTTCAGTAAAGCTACCTGGGGTATAATGTTTAAAACAGTTTATAGCCTTAATTATATCAATTTAAGTCACAACAGTTTAAGCAAATTTTCCTTTCATTCAGTAGGCAAAATAAGAAAAGTACAAAAATTTTTTTAATTTTTTAAATTTATTTTATTAAAGTGATATGTTAAAAAAAACAATAATATATGTTGAGGAGATTAACCATTGACTCATTAGCATTGCTTAGTTTCTTGTTTCCAATTTTAACAATTGGTTATAATTAGCAACTATTGCAACCCCCTTCCATTTTTAGTTTAAACAGAAAATAGTTTGACATATTAAAAATTTCACTATTTGTTTTTAGATCAATGGTTTATTTTTTAAATAAATATATATTACTAAGGCTAATTATAAAGGAATATTTATAAGAAAATAGTTTTAATAGGTATTAGAAAAAGCATGTGATTTGTTTTTAGTAGTGCTTATAAGAACTTTTTAATGAAGTAAACTATTAAGAAAACTTAATAAATATAATATTATAAAGATTTAAAAAAACCACGTAATATATACATTAGTACTTATATAATATGATTAGTTTCATTGTTGTTATATAATTTTAAATAATTTTAAGTATTTTAAAGCTTTCAAAATAAACAGAATTATAATAAACAATATTTCTTTGCAGCATGTGTTACTTTCTTAGTCTCAAGAATAGTCATATGTTTTATAAGAAAAACAACCTTTTAATAAATATCTTGTTTTAGTATTTTTTGCAGTAAAAAAACATTTGAATTTAATATGAAAACATTCTAATTCGTAAAATTATACACGTACAACATTCTATTGTGAATATTTTGTCCTATTGTTCATAAATATTTATGCATAAAATTTCAAGATATAAGGTTAGGTTTCAAGATACACTACTGGCCATTAAAATTGCTACACCAAGAAGGCGACATGCTACAGACGTGAAATTTATACGAAAGGAAGAAGGTGCTGTGATATACAAATGATTAGCTTTTCAGAGCATTCAGACAAAACAGGCGCCAGTAGCGACACCTACATTATGTTTAAATGAGGAAATTGTTCAGCCGGTTCCTCATACACGAATTGCATTTGAACGTTGTTGCCTGGTGAAAAGTTGTTGTGATGCTTCGTGTAAGAAGGAGAAATGCGTACCAGCACGTTTCTGACTTGATAAAGGTCGAATTGTAGCGTACCGGGATTACGGTTTATCTTATCGCAGTATTGCTGCTCGCGTCGGTCGAGATCCAATGACTGTTAGCAGAATATGGAATCGATGGGTTCAGGACGGTAATACGGAAAGCCATGAGGGATCTCAACGGCCACCTATCACCAGCATTTGAGAAGACAGGCATATTATCCGCATGGCCGTAATGGATCGTGCAACCACGTCAAGATACGTGAGTCAAGAAACGGGGTCGTTTCGAAGACAACAAGTGTCAGCACGAACAGTTCGACGACGTTTACAGCAGCATGGACTCTCAGCTCGGAGACACACAGGAAGCGTGCATTCGTGATCGTCATACTGGCCCATCACCTGGCGTGATGGTATGGGGTGCCCTTGGATACACGTCTCGGTCATTTCTTGTTCGTATTGACGGTGCTTTGAACAGTGCACGTTACATTTCTGGTGTGTTACGAACCGTGGCTCTACCCTTTATTCGAGCCCTGCGAAACCCTACGCTTCAGCAGCATAATGCCCGACCGTATGTTGCCGGTATTGTACGGACCTTCCTTGATACGGAACATGTTCGGCTGTTGCCCTGGCCAGCATGTTCTCCAGATCTTTTACCAATAGAAAACGTCTGGTCAATGGTTGCCGAGCGACTGGCTCGTCACGAAACGCCAGTCCCTACGGTTGATAATCTGTGGCATCGTGTTGAAGCTGCATGGGCATCTGTACCTGTACATGCAATCCAATCTCTGTTTGACTCAATGCCCAGGCGTATAACTGCTCTTATTACTGCCAGAGGTGGTTGTTCTGGGTACTGATTTCTCATGATTTATCCAGCCAAATCTTTTGAAAATTTAATCGTTTGTTATTTCTAGTATAATATATTTGTCCAATAAATATAATTTTGTTATCTGCATTTCTTCCTGGTGTAGCAATTTTAATGGCCAGTAGTGTATAACATTTAGGTGCGTAATATAAAAAACAGTAAGAAGTTATTTTTAGTGATTGCAATATTTTACGTGATTCTTAAATACAAGATTTTAGCGCAATACACAATGTACGAAAATATGCCATTTATTTTAAAATTATATTGTTTTCGGATTATGTGCTGTAAGCAGTTTGAACATTAATCTTTGAAATGCTCACTTTAGGTCATTTATACGAAAATAATGTGAAAGAATGTAAAATGTTTATAAGTAAAAGAATAGGTTATCCTTAGCTCGTATTAAAGCTTGCATTGTACGTTGAAAAAATAACTAAAAGTCACTAACAAATCATATCTTCCTTTCTCTGAAGAGTCTTGAATTATGGTAATTTTGGAATTTCGATATGTAGAGGAAAAATTGTAGAACAAAATATTATTTATTAAAAATCTACAAACGCATTAAATCTTTCTTCAGGTGAACGAAGTTGTGATCAGAAGAACATGAAGTCGTCCATCTCATCATTATGCTCATTTAAATATGCTTGAATCGAGATTCTACGATTGGAATGGAAGGCATTTTTACGAAAGCCTACGGCATAAAATGTAAATTATTACTGACAATGTACTTTTTTATCTCTTAGTTTATTATTGCAAAGTGATTCAAACCAATGCCGAAAGTTCACTCTTCAAGTATCTTTGATCGTCATTCATAATTTACAGTATTAAAGAGATACCAAACAGTCATTGTAAAAAACATCTGATTGTAGATGAACATTTCACTAGAAAACTGACATAATGCAAGTGAAAATTTGTAAGACTAAAATTCGCACATTTATATAGAAAATGACTTACATGCTTTAACTCGCATACTGTATAGGAATTTTTTGTTGAATTTTTATGAAAAAGCTTTACAAGAGTAACACACATTTTCTCAACATTCCTGTCGTTTTGATAACTTGTAACTTTGAAGGGAAATATCGTTGTATACAAAGATATGTTTTGCATATTGTTTCTTCTTCTAGGTACATACATCCAAAATGTGAAATAATAAGTATGCATTTTATGTTTCGTTGCTTTGATACATTACTGTTTTTATTATAGTGTTATGAATTGCTAAAATTGTTTTAGATTTGCAGGAGTTGATTACTCTGTTAAATTTAAAATGGTAAATTTACCATTTTCGCTATCAAAACACTATCTATTTATAGCTGAAATGTTCTGTGATCAAAAAATAAAAATATTTAAAGGAGTTCCTTGATCGCATCTCATGTATAATCTATGTACCTAATTTGGTTTTCATTGGAATACAGTTTTAATTATTTTATGAAGAATTGCAGCAAGGAATTTAGGAGGAATTTTGTTATGGCTCTCCAGTTTGTTCTAAATCTCTAATAAGTAAATTAAATTTATTCAAATAAATACAGCTATGTAATGTCAGAAGGAAAAAGAGAAATCTTTTGAGAAGGTATAAGGATTCTTAAGAACCCGCCATTTCTAATTAGAATTAAAGGAAAGTACAAGATATGTGGTTTAATTGAAATATTGTAAATATAATGACTAATTATTGTACCCAAATTTCTAAAGGAAAAATTATAATAAATTTATGAAACTAAGCCATCATTTTCTGGGTATATGAAGTCATAAGTTGTAGGATTTTTATAATATGTAGGATTTCAATGAGCATGTAAATTTAGTTATTTTCTTAAATTTTTTATACTACCGATTCTATGATCATGTAACATAAGCTGTACACATGTAAGCAATTTCACTTTCAACGATTCACCATCGACAATCCTTTCAATAGATTAACTTTCATTTTATTTCTTAGATTAGTTTTTTTTTTTTTTTTTTTTTACTTTCATTTAGAATCTTCGTGCGTGTGTGTGTGTGTAAAAAAGATCTAGATAAAATGGATATACTCAGATATAATCATGATTATCAAGACATTACTAATTTTACTGATTCTTTCATTCCATTTATCGTATTATTCATGAAAAAGTTACTGTATTTTATTTAAGCAGTGATAAAATGAATTCAGTTTCAAAAATTAACTTATGATAAAGAATGCAGTTAGCATTAAAATCTTCTTAGCCATCTAACTCTAATAGCAATCATTCATAATACGACCAAGTTATGGTTGTGTTTAAATTTTTTTTCATAAGAATTTAAAATACTTTATAAGGATAAGATTATAAATTGTCTATAAGAAATTAAAATTATTTATTAATGAACAAAAATTATTTTCTAAAACTGTGAAAATAGTTTTTCAAACTATTCAAATGACACTTCATTTATGTTCTTGTTATTCGGTCACATTTTATTGATCACATACTTCTCAACCTAGTGGGGAAAAGTACTTTCTTAATTTAAAGTGGTTACTTTCTAGAAGAAGATTTCTTTCAAAAATGAAACATTTTTATCTAAATCGAGAGGAAAAGAAGTATTGTTTTCTTTCGAAAGAGAAAAACACATCTAATCCTTATCATTACTATTCTGTGTGGGTAAGAGAACATCACTCAAAAATGACATTAGTAGAAAATATCTTGTAATAATATTTAGTTTGTCCTCATAGAAAATGTATTAAGCATTTTTCTTCAGCAAATAATGTATTTATGAAATTATGAGAAATCTGATGAAAGATTCTCCTATATATGACGAGGCTTCTATACATATTATCTTCAGTTTAAATTGTTTAATCGTAAAAGTATACCGAATTTTAAAATGATTGTAAATTTCGTAAATTATTTTTTAAGACAATATTTGTTTGTTTTTTAATCTTATTTGCCATGAAGATACTTAAAATATACCGTAAAGATACTTAAAATGTGGAATAAATACAACTGCAATGTACTTCAATGTCGTAAAAAGTAGAAAAACTATAAAAATATCTGTAAATACCAATAATACAGTCAACATAGAGTTAGCTGCTGTGTAGAGATACACAAAATATAATAATTAGGACACAGGTAACATTTTCTTCAAATGATTTCGCTTTTTCAATTATATCTTTCTCAACATGTCCATCTTATAGTTTCTGATAAATAAAGCATTTGTCAAAGTAATTCTATGAATTGGATTTTATATTGGGTTCAAATCAGGAGGTTTGGTTGGTCATTTCATTAAAAAAATATTTTCATACTAAAAGAATGGGATAGTGTGTGGTAGCCTAGTAAGGACGAATGATATCATTAATTAATAGAAAGTTTATAACAACACCCTTCCGGAAAACCTATACACAGTTTTTCAGCTTTTTCTTCCCAATCTGGAGCAGTCGGCATCTCAGGAATATTTTACAAATAAATTGTCATCGGTTACTAGGCCATGTTGCACAAATGAATTGTCATCTCCGCACAGTTTCATATGTTGATGATACTGTTCTTGATACTCTTTCGATCAACTGAAGATGTTTATCATTCAATAAACTGAATTACAATTCATTTGAGTAACCCACGTAATCATTTCGTAGAAATTTGTGGTCTGAAAATTTTAAAGGAGTTTCCTGCAGAATAAAATATTTGGGGGAAAATACATTAATTTCTTGAAAAACAAATTTATGCATTGGTGTTCAAAATTAAAAGAATTTTAAGATTTCATGAATTATTTCTAGAACTACAGGACCGATTTTAATGAAATCTGATATGTACATACATTGATACAATACAATACAAATAACTATTCAACAGTTGTAAAGCACACGCATGATGTGCGTAATACTCATTGGATTTAGAAAACATGCAACCGCGGTTTCAGAATAGAACAAAAGAATTGGTTAATAAAGGGTCTATTTCCTTCTTATAAATATATAGGCCTCGTAATGTGATTTCATACTTGAAAAAAAGCAATTTTAGTTTTCCTGTAGCAATTGGTCTCACTCATTCAGCTACTTTTCAGGACCTGGATTTTTCTCTGAAGGAGTTGTGAGTTGCAATAACCCACCGAAAAGCGTGTCAGACTTGCTATATAACGTTGAAATCGTCTAGCAGAAGAGCTCTATGTGGCTTTGCATTACAGTGCATTAAACTGAACTAAACACCAATTTCTACCCAGAATAGTTGAATATAGGGCTCCAAGACCTCATTCCTATACCTTGGATTCGGAAGCCGCTGGTGGACTGCCTATTCGCAAAGCTAATGTTAGGCTTGAAATGTCCACTGCGTATGCCTAACTCCCCATTTATTTAAGAATAAGCACAACACAAAGCCCGAACGCGTGATGAGATCTTCGCACAGAGCGTCACCATTACATTATCGGGATGTGGTATTGCACCCTCTAGAAGGACTTTGCAGAAAGTTTGGCCGTATTCACGTTCAGTAGGAGGGAAACCTTCATCCCCATACCTTATAGCACTTACACTGTCTCTGTCAAAGACATAGAGGTGTGTGCGGTCATTTAACACGATGCCTGACTAATACCATTAAATTCCATCGCCTTAATGTTCGACGACGCGGATATTGGAGGGCATTTATCGGGTCCCGGGCTCTCTCCATATCTAAATGTACCCAAGGAAATGTTTGGAAAACTATGGTTATGAAATCTATATTAGGGACTCATAAGTAAAGAGAATGGCAGCCCACTTATCCCCACTCCTATGCTCTCTGCACCAGCCTAAGTGGATTCTGCTGTGCGTACAAGTGAGTAGGACGCAAATCACAGATCTTCTTGTAAAATATCATTTTACATGAATTCTTCTGGAAAGAATTATCCTTGAATCTCGATCTCTTCAGACCATATACAAATCATGAGAGATATGAGATATTGAAGAATCTTTATTACGCCTCACTAGAATAAATAAAAGACGATAATCTCTGGCTGTCAAGAATCTTGAACCACTTTATTTTAATAAATCCAGTTTCTTGGAACTACTTCCATAGTTTACACAAGATGCTGAACGTTAAATTGAACTTTCTACAAATCTGGACTTGAGACTAGCCTGCTTCAAATTTCCTTCAATTTGCCATCTCATTGCATCATCTAAACGTTGGTGATTACTCATTGTTACTGTTACAATTTGAATTTCATCGATTCCTACACAAAACACCAAGAAATTTGGTGAAGAAAAAACGTGAAAACAAACAAAAAACGTGTTTTGTAACAAACGATTATAAACCATCTTTTTTCTGGCAACGTCTACCCATACATGTTATAAGTATTCGACGTACATGATTTGCACTTCTATCTCGAAGTAATGGTTTTACATTTCGTTCAATTCTTTTCAAGGAAAATTCGAAAAAATATAAAAATTCTCTTAATTTTATATACCAGTGTAACAGCAACTTCCTAATGATATTTGCCATGCTATGAATTCCCTCTAGAAGCTGAAAAAAGGATATCATTTCAGTAGTCTGGTTTCAATGCTGAAAAAACTTTTTCATGAACGGAAGCATCCTATATTTATCATTAAAATCGTATGCAGGCTTTCATTTGATAACTGGAAGTTAAACGAAAATATTATTTCTAGTTGCTTAGGAAGCGACAACTTTCGCACATTTGCGCTCTTTATTAATAAATAAATTTAAAACGAAAATATCAGATATAAAAGGTAAGTTATCAGTTCATGTACTCATTTATGGAAAATATTTCACAATTTATTTGCTTAAAACATATGCAATTTTACGGTTATTTTAGATGATAGCAATAAATTTATTGGCTACTGAAATCTCAATATATGTTTCTTGTTTGAAGAATGAATATACATCCGTATTGTCACTCTATTCAGTTCGGAATTCAAGGTTGCTTATAATAGAGATAATTCTTTATGTAAACTCTGATTTAGATCCTCGAAAATAAATACTTAAAATATTCAATGCACACACACAATGTTTAGTTCACCAATCTAAAACACTTTCTTAATATTTCTTAATTTTTGTTTCGATATTCATCACTTTCTATATCGAAGTCAAATCCTTCATAATTTTTTACTCTTTTACGATTTAATCGATCTCAATCATGATCAAAAACTAATCTATGCAAAATTTGGATTTTATCTGGTTGAAATTTTTCCATGCATCACTTATTTTTTATAGATATAATTTAGTATTTTCTTGCACAGTGCAAATTCTTCATGTAGCTTTTAGGGATAGCTGATGGAGATCCGTCTTTTTCTGGTTACAAACCCAATCCAAATCTACATCAAACATTTCTTTCTAATCAATATCATCGCATTAAATCCAAATCTTTGTTCTCTAATCCCACTTTTGAGTTTCGTTGGACGGAGCGGACAAGGCTTAATTTAATAACTATACTATTCTTTATTAAATGAGAATGCGTTAAAGCAATGAGTAAAGAAGTAGATGTATTGTTACTATCAAACGGTCTTCTCAATCTCTCAGATTACTGATATTACATACATACAAATATTTTAAATTACCATTTGAAATGTAATTATAACCCCAGCTGTAGCCACACTTACATTATAACATTTAATATCTCGTACTTCTTCACATTATCCCCTGTGTAACAATTATTGACAATAAAAATTTTTAAGCATGCTTTTCATATTGAAAATGTGAATAAGTAGAAAATAAATGGTTTGTGATTTAATAAGAAAAAATATTTTCTCACGATTTTGTCATTTACAATTCTATTGAAACTATCTCCAGTTTGTTTACTATTCTAAATTTAAATTGGAGTTTATAACGTTTCTTCGCTTCAAACTGTTTTTCCGATATCGTGCTATTTTTTAATTATAATTAAAAAATTTGTAAGCTTTTAAATTAAAATAATTTCTTTAAGCTTGAACGTCAGTTTCTATAAGATTGATAGCCAATTTTATATCTCCTCTTAAAATTAATGATACGGTTATTGAATTTTAACTCATAAATTGCTTTTTTTTTTCTTAAACACTTTTTTTTACTTATGTCTATGGAATAAAATATAGCGTGAAATTCCTATAATTTTATAAACATTTGAAGTATCCAACAACATTTATACATATAACTGGGTTATACCGATATTTCGAGTCTACAAAAAATTATCATTCATGTAATTCACACAACTCTATTTATATCAATTTCTTTTATGAATGAATTATTTTTAAAAGATATTGACTTTATGAATGCTAACATAAATTCAACCAAACATATTTTTCAGAGCATCTCTAATATTGGAATTATTTCACTTCAATGACCTCAAAGTCTTATAGTTCATAGAAAATTATTACAAACCATTCAAAATAATTAAAAAAGTAAAATTTATTTTAGATCTCTATCTCCTGAATTTTAAAGCACATAGGGTTTCATTATTTTGAATGTAATACTGCTATTTGTGTCTTTCTATTTAGCAGTTATTGAGATTATCAAATATATGTTACCACGCAACACACAAACTCACTGTTAAAAAAAAGATTGCTTGTGTTTTCTCAAATTTTTTCAAATTTCTTCTTTTATGATCACCAGTCACGCATAAAATATTCTGCTTAGTTTCATTAACATTTTTCATTAATTTTCTTGTTTTATTCCAAGGAAACTAATTGAAAAGCTTATTGAGTTTGAATTATAAATATTCTATCCATCAGTTTAATTTCTAACTCTTGTCTTAAATTAGTTTTAAGTACACATTTTTTAATTTACACACAGATTCCACTTCCTGGAATACACATTGTTGGCTGTGTATCAAGTGATAATGTGTAGTTTTTTATACTTTTTATTTACCTGAAGAAATTTTTCTGCATATAATAACGATTAAAAACTTCAGTATGGAACATCGTTGCAAAGAGGAAGATTAAATTTGGTACCATTAGTTGAACAGCAAACACTGTGTCTAGCCCTTAACACCATTTCAGAATCATTGTTCATCAGTAATTTTTATTGTTAAAAGCCTTTAGCCTTTTTGAAATAAAATCTACTTAATATAAGTTTTTTTCAAAGGTATTTAACAATCATGACATCAGAAGGCATAAGAATAAAAATATTTAAATTGCACTTACAATAAAGTTTCTCCAAAATAAGAATTTAATTATTCTATTAATCTAGATGTGAGTTATTTCCCTGAAAAGCCTCTGCTTCCATTTACATAGAAGTGAGTGTATATCAAATTAGAACTTGTGAAATCATGTTTTAATTTAGATTGATGCACCTACACTGAGCAATCATTAAGCTTCCTTTAGAAGTTTCAGTCCTAAGCCATCAGTCTACTGAACTTCTAATGATAAAAAGGTGATAATAGAGTCCATCGAATGAACGTTTTAATATTTGCGTTTCAAGTTCTTGCAATAGTATTTTTGGAAGTCCGAAAAAGTTTTGCAATTTTAAACAAAATTCAAAGTGTTTATTCTATTAAATGTTCATTTGACAAAGAATATACCCAAGAATTATTTTGTTCAGAATAAATAATTTCTTGATCAAAGAATGACGTGTTTTTAAAATTGACAATTTTTAATTTTGCGGAGTATATCATATTTTTCCAAAAGTTTAGTTTTAAACCTTCTTAGAAGTGCAGATGCAATGTTAAAATCTGAATCACTAAATTTTCCGGCAAAACATTTGATCAAACATTCTCCATAGCCAATGTAATTTTTCAGTGAACAGCAAGTTCATACCATATATTGTACATTGAAAGATCTAAGTAAAAAATCAAGGAACTAGTCTTGATAAATTAGGATAACTGATTTTACAAATTATGAAATAGGATTCGAGAACGACCCGACACAAGTAATTAAAAACTTGCTCCATCTTTGTTACCACATGTATCTT
>JAPDSC010073036.1:10862-65862 GCA_026290005.1 Latrodectus geometricus | reverse complement strand
ACTTGATCGATGAGTAGCGACATCAATTTTCGACTACATAAAAATACTCGTGCCAATTAAATATAAAAATAATATATTTAGCGATTTATGCGCAGTTTCTTAAATTTGCTGTAGAATTTTTAAAAGATGTGCAACAATTTAGGTTCTGACACATACGTATTTAAATCCAATTGTTCATTAAGAGATATTGCGGATTTCTTTTCTGTGTCAACTTTTGAAATAATATACTGTTGCACTCATCCATCCAAATAAATATGCAGGTTACTTTCAACCAGTTCAACATGGCTATCATATACCTTGTATTCTAACTTTTTCCTAATAGGAGAAAGGTTGTGAATATGGGTATTGAATCAATAAATATTTTGATTAAATAAACTGAAGTCTTATGGAAGGGTCTTACAAACTATATTATTTGGACCATTAATAACATATTAGACTATTTTGGATGATACAATGTGAACACATAAAAATGCCTCTTTAAATTGATTGTAAAATGTTTTGCATTTAAAGATTTTTTTTCAGTTACACCTTGTTTTGAATTTGTTTTTCGTGTTTTAAATTTACAAAAATATTTAATGTTTATTAGTTATTCCTCAAAATGCATTATTACTTTTGGACTATGTATTAAAAAAGAAAAAATAACAATAAAAAACTTTAAATATGTAAATAATTCTATGGTCAAAGCAGACGATAAAGTATCATTGTAGACGACATAGTAAAGCAGACGATATAGTTTTGAAGTGAACAGTACACCTCATGATACTATTTTTTACCAAAACTCATCACCTTAAATTTCTCTAAATCTATTTTCTCAGAATTTTGTGCACTTGAAAAAGTTATAAAAGAATAAAGCAACAATTATTTCAATGATATAAAAATGTTCAATATTTTGTTATTTACGAGTTAAATTTCCATTTCTCTTAATTCGAATTGGATACTTTAGAATTTTCTTCTACGCTGTTTTGCATGAAACATCAAAAATTATTTCACAACACGTTAAAATATTTCTCAAATTTTAATTTAAGTGCAAAATACTTATAAATAATGGAAGAGCAATCCTTGAAATTCAAATAATTCTCAAACATTTCAACAAGGAAAATTACTATTTTGTCTGTTTTTAATGATTATATTTTATGGAAATATTCATAAACAAATGTGTGTGTATGTTTAAGTGTACATAGACATACACACACATTATGTATAAAAATTAAACAAATTTTTGTTTAATTTTTATACTTTAAAATATTATTTAACTATTTCTTATTTTTAGGCGTATATTACAGAATTTATTTTCATTGAATGGCAATATATTTATTGAATTCTTAGTATTAGCACTTCGCTCGTCCAAGATACAAGTCCGAAGTTTAATCCTTGGATTAGTAAGGTAAACCCAGGCTTTCATTCCTTTATGATAGGTCGATAAAACTGAATACCAAGCATTCTTGGTAATATAACTCTCGAGACATATACTTTGCACTTTGGAATAATATTTCATAATTAGTTCTCAAGACAGCAATTTATGTTTTTGAAAAAAATAAATTTGCTATGGATAATCAGTTATATAACAAGTTCCTCAAGAAAAGTAAATATAGATATTAGGCCACATGGAAATAGAAACCCTTAGTCAAGCAAGCAGATATGGGCACTATAGGCCTTGGCCACATGGGGATTGTCGTGCCATTGAGTTCAGTTTAGATTAAATTTCTTTCTGACTCAATTCTGATAATTTGAAAGCGTAAAATAATTAATGCATAAACCGTAGTAAAAAATAGGGACTATTTTATGCAGTTATTTTAATTCAATTATTTTAACGATATCATTGAAATTTGGCTGTGAATTTGTAGTCTAAATTATTATAGAATATAAAAATAATTAGAATAATTTCTATGAAATATTATTAAATTTATGTTTTTGAAGCTGACTAAAATGAAACACTTAAAACTTTTTAATAAATGGGATTTTGATGAAAACATGAAAAAACTCTTTGAATGGAATTTAGGAAAGGAATTTGAAAGTTATAAGAATGTATCAAGAATATTAACTCAAATACCACCGTTTATCTTAATTCAAAATAGTAATAATAATTTCTACAACTTAACGAAATATATATTATTAATAATCAGGATTAGTATAAAACTCGAAATATTTAATCTCACAGGAGCATATGCCAAAGAGAATCACGTTTCTATTCTACATAAAATTTTTCATCCTCAAGATTTAAAATATAATTCCTTATTTTCAAGACTACCAATTTATTTTATTACATGAAATTTATCTATAATACGGGAAGAAGCAAAATCATACACTTCAATCATTATTACTGTCTATTCGCTTCTCCCACGTTTGTTACTCCCACGACTCGGTAAGAACTTCATAACAGGAAAAATTTGGATTAAAATTTATCTGGAACTCATCATGCATGATTTTTGTTGCTTATAAAATTATAACGAAAATTTATTTGAATATTGCCATTGAATTTTTTAAGTTTTATCATGTAAATGTATTTTAAGAAATGTTTTATTTAAATTTCCTGTGAAAAGGCTGTTGAAAAAAACTTCTTGCTACTAAAACTCAAGATCATTAAATTTCATTGTTTTATTTTATATAATTTAGTGGTTAATAAGTGTATATCTCAATTTTAGAAGACATTTTCAGTTTCAAAACGTCCCTCAAATAGGTTACTAACTGGAGATTGCAAATTGATTCCCACTAGTTTTCAAAGTATATTCTCTTAGAAAATATTATAAATTAAAAAAAAACTCTTCTGTTTATCCCTTTTACCTAAGTAAAAAATAATTGTGTTTGATACTTCATTAATGTGTGTGTGTGTTTCAACTGGATAAGTTAGCTTGGTATTCCAAGAGCAGAAATTAATCACTCAGATTTTCACAGCTTCATTATCCCTTTCTGATGAATTTTTCATCACAATGTAATTTTTTTATATAAAAATAAAATCATTATTACTTTTCATTTTTGTGGTAAAATAATTAAACTACATGAAATAAAATTTTCCTTATACACTAAAGTTTTTTATTGAGCAAAGGACATAATATAGAAAAGAAAGGGAAGCATCTCAATATCTCTTAAGAATATTAGTAACTTATAATATCAATGTATATTCATTAGATGTGAGTTTAGCTTCATGAATAAAATTAGCATTTTTTGTAAATATTTTTTATGAATTTTATTTTAGTTTTTAATACAAAATGGCATATTTAAAATAAATTAAAAAAAAGAATTTAATCAATGTAAAAATTATTTGAGTTCAGCGTGTTTACTTAATCCAAATACATGTTTACTTTTCTTTATAATTTATAATAATTCGAAGAAGGTTTTTCACACGCTTGAGAAAACATTTATAAATTGGTTTTCTTCAATTTCAAATTAAATTTATTAATCTACATTAGGTTAAGCGCATCCATAAAGTTATGATTTTTATTCAGGTGAAATGTTATTCTCATTAATTTGTTAATAGGTATTTATAAACATATTAAACTTCTGAAATACATGAGCGTTTTTAAATTTATAAGAATTTAATGAAACCTATTTAACCATTTAAATCGTAAATACTTCATATTTAGTACTAAAAATGCAATGTTTATGTAAACTTTAATACTTCTATCTATCTATCAACATATAAATAATATGATAGAGTATAACAGAATATAAATTTCTATAGGTATAGATTCTAAAAAATTTAATTAACTATCCATCAAAATAATTTGTGTATTAAATATGAATGTCACTCAGAAAGAGAAAGTGAAAAATTCTTTTAATATCAAATTTTTATGCTTTTACATTCCTTGTTTCTTTTAAAATCATAAGAAAATATTTAATATCGGTTAATGATTCAATTACCATGTTTAGATGATTTTAATGTAGTATATTGTCATATCTCTTGAAACAATGTAAGTTCATTTGAAAGCTTTTAAAATGTTAGAAGTTTTATCTCATGAATATAATGATTCTTCTCTAAGGCTTACAAAATCAGCGAGTTAAATAGCACAATGAAAATGAATCGCAAAAAGATAAACATTTTTTTTTCTAATTAAAAGTTTAACAAGAATTTCTCATTTCACCAACAGCATATTAATTTTTCAATATACTTTGCAATGAAAATTAATAAAAAAAACTTTAGATTTGTTTATCTATAAATAAATGTCAAAAATATTAAAATAAATATATTTTGGGTATTATTTGAATGAACTATTAATGCAAAGCAGAATGAATATTGTTCTAAAGAGAACCCTTAAAAATTAGTGGTAGGAAACAAATACGCTTTCCCATTATTCAAAGTGATACAAGTAAATATGTGTTGTGATTGAAATATACTCTGTATATTATTAAGTTTTTTAATTGTATATTTATAGCCAGAATAAAATGACTCTTAACAGTGTAACGAAAAATATAATATTTACAAATGACTATACCCATAGACACTATGATTTTGCGTTTTCATCAGTTAAAACTGTATTCTTAAATAGCTTTGGGATTCCCTCTGAATTATTCTTAGACGTTGATTAATAATCTCAGTTGAAGAATTTTTGTTAAAAGTTCTCAGTATTTTATTACATTAAATCAATAAAGAATACTTTAATAGAACTTGAAGAAAAGATTGAATTTTTTATTTTTCCTATTTCAAATATTGGAATTGAAAAATAAAGGTGATTGTCTATAGTAAAAAGTTACGAAAAGCTGTAGACTTTTTAATATCTGAAATTAAGGAAATATTTGCAACAAAAATCAGTTATAAAAATAAAATTTTTATTTTATAATACATCATTACTTTTATACCGAATTGGTTTCAAGAACATTTGAAGGTTTGTAATTTTTGTAATGAACATTTTACTATACTAATTTGTAAATGTAATTTTAATTTACTTGAAAGTGTTGACCTGAAAATTTTACCTTACTTAGGGAAAATTAAGCCTGATTTTTAAGAATATTTAGATAAAGTTATAGGGAAATTATAAAAAAGGACGTTTTTATTTTTGAAAAATATTTATGTGTCGATGAACATCAAAATTTCAAAGAAGAGACTTGCTTATAAACAACATTTTTTATAGGTAATTGTTAATGAAACTTATTATGCCTAACTCAAATAAAGATTGTGAAAGAATGTTAAAGAAATCTTTTGTTGAAAGTTCACATCAACGAAAATGAAATTGTTACTTATTTCATTAGTATATTTAACATTTCATTTCTATACATTTTAGTCCATACTTCTAATTTATTTATATACCGATAAGCTTCAAAGTTTCGAAAAAAGGACTTGCTTACAAGCAATATTTTTATGGATAACTGTTAGTGAAAGAAACTTTATATAATGCCCAACTCAAATAAGAAGTGTGCAAGAAATTTTAGAAAAATGTTTTGTTGAAAATTCAAATCAACAAAAATAAAGCTTTTCTTTCATTAGTTCATCAGTATTTAACATTTTATTTTGTATTCTATATAAAATATAGAATGCAAAATAAGTTTAATAAGTTAGAATAAAAATAAGTTTTAGTTCTTATTTCTAATATAAGAAGTTTTAAATGGTGTAGCCAATTTGAACGAAATTGTTGCAGTTAGAGTCATTTAATTTTCCAGTGATAATATTTATCTTGAAATTGCGGGGAAATTTCATTGCTATGATTTTTTTTAATTCTTTTTTAAGAGACTTTAAAAACTGTAAAGCTACTGAATAAATTTACGACTCCATTGGATTTAAATGTATGTTCGGACATTAGATTTTGTGATACTCCCACAAAAAAAAGATCCCAAATCCAAATGATCATTAAATCTTAACAATGGTTGAGTTTTTAATTGTTCGTACTAGCTGTCTGAATGATAACATACCTATTTCCTGTGCTTGAGAAATTTAATTATTTGTGGTAACATTCATCTTTGTTGCAATGAAGTTTTTATGAAAAAAAATGTATAAATATATGAAACAGACGTCATCATTGAAATAATATGCAGAAATTTCTTTCATATCATTATGTCATGAACATCATCAACTATATTTATCAAAAAATACCTGAAAAGTATGTATATTTGTATAAAAACATACATTTATGTATACACTAGCTTTCACTATTGTTTGATAATGTAATAGAAAGCTAATATTAATTAATATAATAATTCTAAGCAAGTACATATATTTATGTCAAATAAACAACACATCATTTAGGTTCTAGATTTTATTGTAAGTAGGTTTATGATTGCATTCTTTGAGAACTGAAAACATTATCTGGGTTGGATCTTCCTAATCGAGGTGTGAAACTATTTCCAGCATTCAGAAACATTCGATTATCCTCTGACCTCCCTAACCTCGGAGTAAAAGCGCTGCCAGCATTCAAAGGAATTGGATTAGCATAGGAACGTCTTTCCCAGGCAGATCTTGCAATGGATCGACCAAGTCGAGGTGTAAATGGCGACATCAGGTGGATTGTTTTGATATTTCTCCAGTCTTCCATGGAAGACTTCTTTGGGAGGATATTCTGAGGAATGCAATTCATTCCCTTATCACAAACGTCTTCTAGATTCACGTCTTCAAATGAAGGCATACCTTTAAGAAAGTAAAATTAAAAGATATAAGCTGTGAGGAAAACAATGAGAGATTGAGTAAAGTATAGGATATTTCAAAAATTTTTCCGAATTCCTAAAGTCTGAATTTAAGGAACTCTTTGTTAAAAGATACATTCATATTTTGTTATTTTAAAATTGCGGTGTAAACTATTAGAAACAGTGAAGCAGGATTTAACCTGATATTTTTTAAATCAAGATAAATTTTATTACTGATATTTTAACAGAGCATAAATAACAACTTAAAAAGATATTCTGTTTCTTGATTAATTATAATAAGTAGTTTTCATAAAAAAAAGTTCGTAGGATCTATATAAGCCTGATATCAAATAAATGTTATAACTTACCATCAAATTGTTTAGAATACTAAAGAAAAATTTAAAAGTTGTAAATTATTATTAAAGCCAAAATATTATTATCATATATCATTATTAAAATGCAATATCATTATTAAAATACAATATCATTGTTAATGTACAATATCATTGTTAATGTACAATATCATTTTTAAAATGAATCAGACAAATTAAACGTTGATCAGAAAAATTGTATTAATATCGGCATTTTTTGTTATTATGTGTGTTATTGAAATATGTTATTCATGAAAATATAAAAAATAACTTCAAATTATGTCATGAGTGAATTCTAGTTAGTTAAACGAGAAAGAATTTTTAAATATGTCCTTTACAAAATTAATAATCACAGTTACAGTCGAGTAAAATATCACTTCTACTATATGAATAAATTTAACACTACGCTAACATTGTTTATTATATAAATATACAAACTGCAGGATATTTTGAAAAAATTTAGCCATTATGAAAGTGATTCACAAAAATTATTGCTCCAAAATATTTGATAAATATTGATATTTTTTGTGTTTTTGATATGTGTTTCCAAAATATATATATTATACTTAAAAATATCATAAAAAAATATTCTAATTTTTTCATGAGTGAATTCTAATGAAATAAGCGTGAAGTAATTTTTCAATATGTGTGTTGGAAAATTTATTTTTAGCGGTAAAATCGAATAAAAGTAACTTTTACTATATGAATAAACGACGTATCTTAACATTGTTAAATATAAAGAATAGAATTTGCTTCTTATAATAAGTATATATGAATGAATGAATACATATAGAAACAGCGAAGTTTGCATAAATTACCAATGAAAATTTGAAATATCTCTGCATAACCTGAGTCAATGCAATAAATTTTGTTTAAATAGGATATGTAGTCACGCTTCTTTTCTCCAAATCAAAATATTTAAACGTAAGAACTAAATTTAATATCTTATTCATAGAATAACTCAGATTTATAGATTAAGAATAATAAGCAAATATGCCAACAGAAATTATCAACAAATTAGAAATGTAAATAATATACAATCCTATAAATAATTTATGATAGATATTCTGAGATAATACAATAAAATTTGTTAATTCATGAAAAATCACGAAAATTCACGTAAAATGTCAAAAAGATTGAATGAATTCTTCAAGTAAAGTGATACACACTTGTATATTAGTAAAAGCATATTCTACTTTTAGTTATATTTTAAGATACAATTTAGAGTACATTAAAATTGTGTGTTCAAGTGTTTTCTTAAAAAGAAGTTTTTCAAACTAAATTAGCGTTGTATATTTCTAAATTAGGCCACTCTTTAATTATTTTATCGATGATGAGATAAAAGTAAATATTCACTTGAAAATACTTTTTTTAATAATTCAAATACCTTTATAAGTATAAATTAATTGAAATCATTATAAAATATTTGATGTCATGGATTTATGTTAAAATATAGGTAAAGCTTTTAATATAGTGAGTTTAAATAAAAATTCGGAAACTTATGTACATAATTATAACAAGATTATGATATAAAAACCCGTATTGCATTATTTTACTTCCTTAACTAAGAATAACTTTTCCAGAAAGTTTTTTCTAGATTTTACAACTCTTAAAGAATAAAACAAGTGATTAAAACAAACAATAAGCAATAAATTTGAAAACTTAATCAATTATTTTATTATTCATAGAAAATATACAAGAATAAAACTTTCTTGACCTATAATATTAATATTGGCTAGCAAAATTGAGGAGAACAAAAAATTATATGGCATACATTAACAATTATTTCCCAAACAAAAAGTAATCTTAAGAAAAGTTTTTCAAGTTTTTAATTATGTTTAAAAATTATATTTTTTAAATAATCAGAATAATAAAATATTCACTGAGCAATAAAAAGAAAACAATATTACATAAAATAATCTTTTCTATTTTATTACTTAATCGTATTAGTTACTTAGTTACATTTGTCATGTAAGTTATGGTCTCAAAGTTGTCTACATTTTAAGAAATTCACTTATATACTTAAATTTAATCAGTAAGAACTGATGCAGAGTAAACCGATAGCACAGTGAGTTATTTATGATGCGAATTATGAAATTATAATTTTATCATTTAGTGATCAACTCTGATTACACAAAGGAATCAATTTTAAATAATAGTTGATAGTTAATTTTGAAAAAACATCCTTCATAACTTTTATGGATTCATTATATGATATGAATAATATTTTACTAAAATTAATTGGAAGTACACATTACAATTTTTTTGCTCGAATTATATATATAATCGTTTCAGGTAGTAACATCAGTTCCCTAAATACTATTCAAAACTTACATTTTCAATTTTGGAAAAAAAAGTTTTACACTAGCTAAGGGTTTTCAGTTACTACTTAACTATTGATTGATAATTAGTTCCCTTTAACTTCATCTCAGTAAGAATATATTTATCTATCAGTAGTTCAATTACTATTGAATTACTGATTTATAAGCATATCCTTATTGATTACATGAAATACCAACGCATATTAAATTTATGCTTAATCTTTGTAAAAATTAATAATTGATATTCGATTTGTTCGAGATAAATTTTTGTCCATTCAACTTTGCATTGCTTATAAAATGCTTCTAATAAATAACATATTCGTAAATTTAAAAATGAATAGTTTTTAATTTTTCAGAAGATTTCATTTTCAGTAACTAATTTGAAAGATTTATTAATACACTTTTTTATTGAATATACACTAGTTTCCTATTATTTCGCAAATTTGGCTCACAATTTGCACTTACAAACTATAATCGTAACAAAAAACAATTTATAAAATGCAAAATATCTTGTAGTTACTGACATTATTAACCTTGTTTTTAGTAACATTGCATAATTCAGCTTTCTGAAAACAATAGGATATTTTGTGCGATAGTTTTTGATTTTTTTTACATAAATTAACATATTACCGATTGAAAATACAAATCTAACGAGAATGAAAATTTATCAACCATACTGATCGAACAACTTACCAAATGATAGTGCCGTGGAGTAGAGGAAACAACTGAGTAAGAATGCGAAGCTCATGGTGATGCTGTTGGCTGGTAGGACAGAGACATTTATATACTATGTTGAGGCCCACATGTAAGTCCCTAGTCGGGCAACATTTCCGTTGCAGAAGACATTGATGGAACAAATGGAATCAACTCGTTTCCTCAAGGATTTTCGAAAGATTTCTCTTTCGAAGATATAAAGTTCTGGGGATCAGATTTATTCTGTTTTGGTGACAAAATTAAATGCTATTTTCTACTAAATCAGGATATGAATTGGTCAGAAACATTCAATTTATTTATATTTCTTAATTTATTAGAGCATTTATTGAAATATATGTTTTGAATTGATGCTTTCCTTTGTAAAAGTCCACAACAGTAATAATTTTAATAATATTTGGGATCTTTTGTTTTCTTGTTTATCAAAACAATATTTAATTCGTCTTTAAGTAAAAATGTCGTATATAATCTTATATTACAAAAGTAATTTTTTATATTTTCATGTGCATTAAAAACTAAATTAAGCTGAAAGGAGATTGATAATATTTTAAATGAAGAAATCAAATATATGCAATAACAACAGTGACGAAAAAATTTTAGGAAATAGTTGCCAACTTATCAAACAGAGAAGTTCATATCATTTACTTTCTATGTGATTTAAATATGATTTTCTGTCAAAGAAAATCCAACATGTGACGTCAGCATGTCAATGAAGTCACTCATACTTCTGAAATTACATGTTTTTATATTTATTTTAGAATTTTTTGCTAATGTAGTTGCTCGTACGTTAGTAAATGTAACTAGTTCACAATTTAGATATTTTACAGGATAGCTGTGATAAAATTGTACATCTTCTTGCAGCTTCATTTCATTAAAGACATTGTTATTAGATTTGGAATTCTTCTGTGTCTCATAAATTCTTTTTCAATTAAATCTAGATTATAGGAATATATAATATCATACTGGGGATTCGAAGTTACATGAATTTTGCAAACACGTTTTATTTACAAAGCTAAAATATTCTTCATTAAAAGCTTTCGTAACAATTACGATGTTTTTCATTATAAAGCTATTCTCTTATTTAGTTTGGATAAAACAGTTGCCAAATACTATAAGAATTTTGTTCATTGAGCAAAATACTTATAAGAATCTTTTATTTTTAACTATTAAATGTACTATGAAAATGCTCAACCATATTTATTTTTTCTGGAATAGAAATTTAATAAAATTGAAAAGAAGAAATTAAATACTGGAAAAAACATTCAGTTTTTTTATATAATCATTCTAATCAATATCTTAAGTAATTTTTCAATCAATAAGTTTTAAGTTATTTTTTGAATTTTCAAAGTGTGTTTTGATTCTATTGTTAACTGTTATGAAAAATAACAGATGATATGGAATTTATTTGGTATTGGGTTACGAAAATATGAATTAAAATATAAATGCTTAGTTTTATGCATATTTACTCAGTTGGCATATTCAGTTTTATGCATATTCTATAAAAAAAACTAGGATAAAAACGAAATCAATTTTTCACTTCAGAAGCTTTATAATTATATACCTTTATAGTTTGCTCTTTAATGGACTGCTTTGTTTTTTTTTTCTGTTGTCTATTTCAATTCATCCGAAGATTCAACTGTAAATCCATAAAATAAACACAATTATACTAATTCGCTGAGTTATTACGAAGAAATCAGTATATCATATGCATCCACAGACCATCTAATACAAATAAATTTCATGTGTGATGAAGAAGTTGTATTCTAATTAGAATTATTTATTATAGTATAATACTTGTCAAATGCATTATCAACATTTGGAAGAATATTATTAGATAATACTGAGTAATAAAGAGCCTAATATTCACAAGGATTTTACTATGGTATTACTTAGCTCCTAATTTTGTTTTGTATTATCATTTAGATGAATATTTACGAACAAAATAAGTCGACATCAGAAAAATAGTTGTTATATATTTACGTGTCCTTATAATGAACTATTTAAAGTTTCTCCTCACCAGTGTCAATTGCTGGCAATTTTCAATGACATTTTATTTACAGATCAGTAAATATATTGACACCTAAAACAAATGTTACTATTCATAGCCACACTACCACTCACAATTACTAAAAAATGCAATAATAGCTCAGGTAAAATTTATTTGCTACAAACTGAAAACCAGGGTCTTCATCAGTAAAACTTTTCATTTTCATTGAAGAAAGAACTATTTTCTAAAGGACAATCAAATCCTATCATTTGCTATCGAAAACTAAAAAATATTCTCTTTATGTAGTAATGTATGCTTCCCTTGCATTACATTTAATTTTATATATAGTAGGAATTAAAATATCCCAAGATAAGTGTTCAGAACATCTTAAAATAAGTATTTTTTGTGACAATGTTTTTAAAAGTAATAATCCACATTATATTGTAAAGGTACGACAATATCTCTGCCAGTTTCTTGTTTTTCCTTTATGTAGCATTAGCTTTATCTCAATTAAAGTATAAGTATTACTATCTAAAGTTTCAATTTTATGGATATGTAAATTTAGATAATGAAATTACACATATTTTGCATCATATAATTAGATAAATATTGTCATTTTTGTCATCCATATCTACCTTGGATGCAGTACATTAAAGGTATGATTTCGCACGCTAGTTTCACAAAATAACAAATCATTTCCTGTGATATAACTATAAGTCAAATTGCATTCTAAACTAACAATTCTATATTTGTTTTCGTAAATTGTACGGAATGAGTGCTACAATTACAATCAAATGTGAGTATTATAGAGCTGGAAATTTATATCTTCATTATATCTTCTTAATTCGTAATTAAGGTAAAATATCATTTTAGCGAAAGAAGAGTTTGTTAAATAGTTAACCTAAAAATTTTTTTGAGGAAAAATTTCACAATAATCAGAAATTTTTTGTAAAAATGTAGTCAGAAAAGTAAGTGTTTAAGTTATCACATATAATGTTTTATTAATTTTTTATAATTGTGTATTGTTCAGCCTTGTGATTTTAGGGATTAATATTTACTATTGAATATTTCAATGTGAATAATTCAATGTTAATTATGTTTCTATTTCTTTTATGTAAGCAAAAATATAAATGAGTGGCATTGTTAAATGTGTGTGTCTAAGAGTTAATATAGTATTACATCCATTAGAACTTTAGTAAGAAAATTTAAATCATTTTTAACTTTAGTTAAAAATTATTTCAAAACATGAGAACTAAAAGTTATTCAAATTACTTAATCACCTTTTCATTTGCTCAGTTGTTTATAGAACGGGAAGTCCCAATTAGGACAAGAACAATCAAAATGACTTATCAGTAGTTGGTATTCTTTAGTTTCAAAGACAATATAAATACTAGGCTTCCCAAAAAGAATGACAGGATTAAGTTAGTTTTAGGCTCATAAATGAATCAGGGAAAATTGGCCTTCTTTCTGATGAATCAAAATTTTAGAACGTATTTTTTCCATTTATGATCAAAATAAGTAATCTTTACTATGAATACATCAAAAAAAAATTTTTCCAAGATGCTCAGCTAAAACGCTGACATTTTTCACGAATTTAATATATGAGATTTTGTTATAAGCTCTAAATAAGTAAATAAAATTAGAAATTAAGTTAATTCTTCAGGTTGACAGATTAACCTCGGCGGGTTTTTAGCCAAAATAGAAGTGAATTTGTTAGTACACGAAATTTTACAAACATTTTTATTCTAATCCATCATGAAATTAAGAAATAAGTAATAATTTGCTATTCAAAATAAATGCCATATATAATGTTGTTTATTGTATAACAAGACAAGTATGACTAAAAGGATGCCAATCTACAAGTTTTAAGAATTTAATTCTACATCTTAAGAATTTGAAAAAATGATCAGGATTTTATTACAGCATTGTCACCATTGCGTAGATATTTATATTTTTATATATTAATTTTTCTGCATTTTAATTTCAACAAATATTCTTATTTGAATATTTTTAAAATAAATGAAGTTTAGTTGCATTAATTAAGTTATAGAGATTAAAATATGCAATTGAGACCAAAAGATAATGTTGTATTTATAGAATTCTGATAAAATCTGTTTTATTTTCATTTTAGAATGCATCGAGGACAAATTCAAAATGGTGTTATTTGAGACACTGTAGGAAACATAAAAGCAATAAAATCTAAAACAATATAATTTCCTTTAATTATAAACATATGCATTGTCAAGTTAAGACTTCTCTTAAAATTATTTAACAAAATTTGAACTAGAATTGTAACATATATTACTGCTAAACATATTCATTCTCAAACACTAACAAGGTTAAAAATTTCAGATAAACAAACTATAGTAGTACATTTTATTAATATTTATTCATTATACATACATTTTTATAATATTTATTATTTATAAGCTTCTCCTTATTCGCATATTGCACTGTTTTCTTTACACCTACTAAATTTATCACTAAATATATAAAATCCATTTTTAAGCAATGGAACGTATTGCAAGTAATTTTCTCTAAAAAACAGTAATATTTCTCCATGATTTGAAAAAGATTTCTTAATAAGAGAATATTCAGAAATTCATGTTATAGCACTTATTGAATTATTCTTTATCAAATTTCCAGTTTCGTATATCAGAAAAAGAAATTTTAGCTAATTAAAATACCATTATACTTGTTTGGAATTATTTCTCACATGAATAAATGGGCCTAAAAATGTAAAAAAATAATATCAGTATAGAAAATAATTTAGAATATGTAAAATATTTTCTGTTTTTTGTTTATAATTGGCCTTAAAAATTAAAAACTTCTCTTATCATATATTTGTTTATATCTCAAATGAATTCAAACTTAAAAAGAAACATTGTAATAAGCAAAACTCACACATCTAATAAAATATTTCTTTATACAAAAAAAAATAATATTGCATCCTAAATAATATTCCTATTCTGGTGTTCAAAATATTTGTGTATATTAGTGTATCTGATTGAATCCGAGACTGAACGATTTTCTGCCTACACAAAAAGGTGTTCTAAGATAGTGTCCAATGATAATGCTTTACATTTTAAAAAAATAGAAATTAATTATTACGAAGAATGAGGGACATTCGCCGTCTTTTTTAATTTTACGCGATTATGTTTTTTGCTAGCTAAAACATGTCGGAGGAGCAGTTAATATAAACTGATGAAATATTTGGACGGTAAGATTAAACTAGAAGAAAATTTAATTTATGTCATAAGATATTTTGACTCTATTTGAAACTGCATCGGAATAACAAAATAGGGTTTTGAACAGACATTTCAGGTTGCTGCGCAGATTAACTTAGTCCCTTGAGAAAATGTTCTAGAATGTATTATAATGAAGAAGTAGAATTGAAATATTGCATAAAAATATATATATTGGATTAAAATCAAATAACTCACGCTCTTCAAGTTTAATTTAAATATATCTAAAAGTAGAAACTACGAATGGGCGAAATTTTCTTTTGCTTTTAGTTTATTTGATTTTTTGAATGCGGGTGTAGAAAAATAACTTTTCTTTTTTGCTAACCAATGAGAATATTTAAAATAAAATACGATATAGTTTAGATATTAAACATGATTATTTAACATTTTTTTATTTTATTTAGCAACTAGTTATAATTAGCTATCATGTATATAACTTTATTAATATTTTTCCATTCTTATCTCAATGTCTAAAAATTATGGTACCTATTAATAGGGTAATTATGAGAATAATCAGTGTTAATCTACTTTAGGAAATCAAAATGCATTTATATTTAATTTGTTAATTTTTTAAAGTCTATTATCTTATAACATTTATTCTACAGTCTATTAATTTATTAATATTATACTAATTTTTTTACTAAAATTTTAAACTGATTTATAAGTTTATCGACAAAAACTGCATTTTGCTTAAAACGAAAAGGAAAAAATCTCAATTTAGTCCATAGAAATTAACCAATGAACTATTGCAAATATAAATAGATTTATTTTTATATATATTTTCATGAATTATAAAGCTTATTTCTTAAATGTCTCATTCTTATTTTCTAACATTGCTTACACTGTAATTATAGGCTGTTTCAATGAAATCGAGTTTTATAGAAACATTATCAGTTGCATTATTTTAAATTTATTCTCATTCATCAAATACTTAATGGTTTTCTTATTTAATGGATAAAAGAGATATTTTAAAAAATCTTTATTAGTGTTAAGTATTTAAGCGAACTTGACTATGAACAAAACAAACGCAAGTTATGTTAGCAATAATCCTGATTGAAATTTAAAGAAAATACAACCAATGATGCTGTGCTCAGCCTATATCTATCTATCTATCTATCTATCTATCTATCTATATATATATATATATGTGTGTGTGTGTGTGTAATAGAACAATGCCCTCTAACGGTCAAAATGAACTGACACATAATTAGATAAGTTCTAACCCTATAACACTAAAGACTACTGCTGCTCGAACATGTCTTAAAGAATTGTTTTGTTCTTATGTTATATTTTTTATATATTATGTAGTGTGTGTTATTTTCTCTCTGTGGAATATAGATGTTGTTAAATAATAAAAATGATATTAAAAAGAAGAATGTTATGAAATGAAGGTCTTAACTCTATTCATCTTCCATTAGCTTTTTGTGAGTATAAATTTATTAATTTTAATTCATCTTCAATCTCTGATAAGATTTACTTTCCTACTTGCTTGATTTATTTTTTATAAATGTTTCCAGTTTTATTTTTCCCTTTAAAATTTGCTAGTGATAAGTTTATATGTTGAGGTAGTTCCAAGTAAAGAAACTAACATTTTGTATTTTTCTGTTTTGTTTTAAATTCTTTTTTTGTACTATTTTAGTGTTTTCTTATCACCTTTATTTCTTTTATTTACATTTGGCAATAGCATGAAAAATAATTTGAATAAAATTTGAATTCTCTGTGTCATGTAAATTTTAAAATTCGAAAACAAAAATTGTATAATGAAAAGAAAAAAAAACAATTTAGTAGTTGATAAATTTTTAGTTTAAGAAATAGGAAAGGACCTAATATTAACTGCAAGAAATGAAGGTAATTTCTATAATAAGAAATTCCTTTTTAAATTTAAGATTTGGAATTCTAAGCATTAGTTTTCAATCAATTTAACCAATTTTCTACTTATTTATTTATGTAAAGACTGCATAGAGTGAAAAAGTTTAAAATACAAATAAGTTCTTTTATTTAAAAAGTATCACGTTAAACATTTCTCTATCAACATTACTAGATTGTATTTAGAGGTGCAGCCCAAGTAATTACTAAACTTTTGAGCATTAAATTATTTGAAGACTGTATTGCATTGAAGTAAGAAGATGAGACGCGTGAGTTTCACTCGTCAAATGTACTCAGTGGCTTAACGTATGTCTCAACACTACTATGGTTTGCTTAGACATTACTAATATTAAAGGATGTACGTATGTAAAATTAAAAGAATGTCAAATATACTATGTTTTCATTTTAAACAATAACAAAAATTTGTCAGGTTTATACTATATTGTGACAAAAACTCAATCATCATTAACAAACTCTAAAAAGTTTAAAATTTTTATCCTCTTTTTAAATATTGCTTTAACAAATGTTTCTAAAGAAATAGTTTTTAAGTCCTTTAACAGTTATGGCATACCTGAAAAACTCTAGTAGCACTCTAAACTTGTTGATGTTGAAATAAAAATATTAATCATAATTGAAACAATAAGATTGAGGGAGGAATTAATAAACACAGATATTATACCATTTTTATTATTTCAACAATATCATTTTTAATATTTTACATGAATAAAAATATTTTAATTGCAACATGTTTAATATAATTTTTCTCAAAATACTTAATGAAACTTTCTGAGTTCGTGTGAATTGAAGTAAATTGAAAGATTAGTTCCTACGTGTTTTGTTCACAAATAATTTCATCAACATGATGTAAAGGTATTTTATTTTCAAGACGATTAAAAAAGTGGTGACAAATGTTCAGAATAACTTATGCTTGAAAGCTTTCATAAGCCTTATTCATTAATGTAAAAATTTATGAGAAATGGGCAAACTTTCCATTTTGCAGGGGTTGACAAGAGTATCTTGGAAATAAGGTATTCCGTAAGGGATTCCTGGAGCATGTCCTTCACTTTATGGAATTTTATCGATCGTTAAAATTGTCATTTTGAAAGGAATTTCATGCCTTCCATTAACAAATAACAGGAAATGTGGACAGAAACTTATTTTTTGCGTATTCACTTGGTTGGTTTCAAGCAAGGCTCTTGATGATGATGGTGGGAAAGGAATGAATTTGCAGAACCTGTAAGAAGATCATAAAGACAATAAATAAAATATTATTCAACAGAACTGTTTTATGTACATTAATTTAAAATTAATAAAAATTTATTTAATTCATTTCAATTATAGAAAAATGAGTCTATTATTTTTTTATTACTGCGAAAACATGTAAATATGGTATTAATTGTATACTCATATCTCTATAAAACTCTAATAAAATATCTAAAGAACTCTATTTGATTTTCAAATTATGCCTTTTAAGCACTTTTAAGGACAATATTTTTGTTTCGAATATTTTGATTAATAAAGTTATTATTAATATAGAGTAACTACAAATAATATTTCCGTGAACTGAATTCATGTTTATTTCCTCTAGCTTAAAAGCATTAATAGAAAATAGACATAAAACAATAATCGTGAAATTCAATAATATAATCTATATTAAATCAATGTGTTCAACGTTCATATCATTATAATTTAAAAATTAATTTTTAACTAAAATAAATTATTTAACTGTGGAATAAAATATCATGCTAGAAATAAAATGAAATAATATTTATGGGTAAAAAAATTAGAACTATTTAATTAGCATACAAATAGCATATTTAATTACCATACAAATACCATATTTTATTTTAATATTTTTAAGAGGTATTTTTAAAGAGCTCAAGGAATAAAATCAACACCCTAGAAAAAAACATCCAAACAATTTCACAATTTTTCAAGAATATGAGTCACAAATGTTCTTTAATTTTAAGAAAGGTACTTGAAATCTCCAGATCATGACATAATTTTAGATAATAATATTTTAAATGAAAAATCAAATTTAACAGTTTTTTTCTTAAACGATCATCTTAATAATAGGAGCTGCTATTAATAAAATATTTTTTTCTTGTTATTTCTGCTTATTTTCCGTATATTTGCTTATTCTTTAATATTGCATATTTCTAACATTTCATTAAGTTATAATTTCATTATTTTATTAAGATGATGGTACGAATGCTAAAAAAGTCTGACAGGCATGAGCTTTTTCATCTACTACGTCATCATCTATTAAACGCATTACAGTCTCTTTAATGCAAACGGCAATTCCTTTTAATTTTTCTATTTGTGTGTAAGCCACAGATTAAACCATAACATTTGTGAGACCTCTTTAATTCATAAACATTTCTGTGATTTACGACAAACTTGTTTAAAATACGTCACTATAGCCTAGTAATAGGATAGTGGATTTGGTAGTGGAAAGTCCAGATTCGATACCACCAATTGTTGAAAAATGGTAGATGGGTATTGCTTTTCTATTTCTTCCATGCACTTGCAACTCGTGAAAACTGAAGTATGCCTATAAAAAGTATTCCCACAGAAACTTTTTCATTACTTATAAAAAGTTATCTATCCGCTTTTGTTATCTGGTTACGTTGCTATTATTTTTAACATGATGGAATACGTGAGCTACCTCTTGTGACTTAAGATTACTATTTTTATTTTCCTCTATTCTGTTATAATTTTCTGTACTATTCTTTATCACCATTGGCTGAAAAATAATTTCATCATTCTGTGTTCTAGAATTATTTTGTCTATTGTAAAATATACCATATTAAACAATATACCGATAAAATATTTAATCATTTCTATTGCCCTCCAGTTATATTGTAATGAAAATATTTCTAACAAGATAATGGTTATATCTTTATGAAGAAACTATTTCCTTCCACGGAAATTCTATCTTTGGCTTAAAAAAATGTCAACATATTCATCGATAAATTATATTTAAAATTTTATATGTAATCGGATGCAATCATTTTACAGGAAACCAGACTTGAAACAACAATTAAACATGTAAAACAAAACACATTACATGAAAAGAAAACTCCTGTACTGTACACTCTTTCAGATGATGCTTAATATGGTCCAATATTTCATATCAATACTGTAAGGCTATCAAAGAACCATGTATGTAGGCGTGAAAATTAATGCGATGTCCAAATAATATTCCAGGGCACTTCGTAAAATCACTAGTTACTTGCAAACATAATTCTACTTCAATCAGATATATATACTTAAATATATGAGCACACACATGTATTAGCATAAACTCAAATACTTATTAACTATTACAAATTTTAAGAAAAACTCATAAGTACTTTTGAGATTATTGAAAATAGCACCCCAAGAAGGATACATTGGATTCAAACAAAATTCAATATGCATAATGTACAGATGAGGTATTCCCTTGATTCCACAATTAAGATAATAAAACAAATATAGTATGTAAAATTAAACAAAAATAATGCAATAACAAGACCACGTCAGACCGCATTCTGTTGCCATACATGACGAAACATGATCTGGCATCGACTTGATCAAACGTAGTCCTGAGGCAGATGTGCCCACAAATCTTTAACAGTTACGTCCAAAGCATGTGAAAAGTGACAAGATGTAATCTGACGCACAAATACTTTATATGGAATAAATCTGGGGAGCGGGCGTGCTAGGTAATAGTTAGAACATGATGTAGGATGTCTTAAGCAACTTGAAATATATCAGAACAAGCATTATATTGCAAGAAAATTGCACCCGGGATTACATTTCGAAAAGGTTCCACATGGGGTCGAAGAATATCATCATCATAACGTTACATAGCTGTCATTTGTTACCACAATGGACCAGCATTCATCACTAAAAAACAGGCTTTGCCAATTTGTAGCATTCCCCAGGCTTGGCACATTGTAGATGGAGCCCCCGGTGTTTTAGGGTTAGAAGAAGTAATAGAAAAGTTCATTTGTATATCAGATTTACTTCGTCTAAAAATGGCTTACGGAATAATTGGCTCATTTATTTGTGATTATATTCGTGGAGAGAGTCACTGTGGTTTCCACGACTTACTTCATGATCCTTAGATTCTTTGCCTCATTGGCTTACGGATGGCTCTAGACCCAGTACGTAGCACGTGGGTATCTATCATGCCCACTTCTCCCATTATGTTCTGATAACTCTCTCCAGACGGTTCACTTGACGAGCAAAACGACTCGTTAACCATATAATTTAGTTTCAGGGTGATAATGAAGCAGCTCTCATACTCTCTTAAGTGTCAGAAATATTTTTTCACTCGTCTACCTGGAATTCGTCGCTTCAATTCTCTTACAATCAGAATTGTTTTCATCATGTTTATAAATCTTCCACTATCAAACTGAATATATAAGATTAACTTTCAGAATGCAACGTCACAGCACGTTTAATGGTCATGTGCATTTGCAACAAAGTAGGATTATTTCCAAATGAGATCCTCTTTAAATTTTGTTGTAAAGTTTCGCATTGTACATTTTATCCTTCGCGGTGCACTATTTCCAGTGTTCTTGAGTATGTATAAGAGAACAATTTTTTTTAATAAAGAATACACTTATTTATATACAGTTTGGTACTTATTATTAATATGATTACGATAAGTTAAAAGCAATATTTCTAAGAAATTAGTATAAATTAAAAGTAACATTTAAGGAACTTAATACAGTCTAAAGTCTTTACCATTCTTACTAAGTCCAAGTACGTAATTTGGCATAGAACCTACTTAAATTCAAAAATTGCTGATACATTTTTTCAGCGCCATTTAATTAATAATTAACTTCAATTACTAAAAGACTATTTTCTATACATATAAACTCATCTCAAACCAGAATTACTCAAATACTTTAAAAGAATGATGTCTATAGAGCTTGAAGACCTCAATCGAAAGTAGACCTGAGGAAGTTCTAAGTAAAGGATATGTGTATTCCCTTGTTATAAATCCCATAAATCTTAACAATGAAAGTGGCATTTAAATACTGATCAGTAGTTTTCAGAGCTCACATGAATATCTAGGAAAATAATGCTCAATTTGTACAAGGTCTATACCTCTAAATAGCAAAAATCCTCCCATTTAGTGACTTCCTTGTAAGTCGTTTTAAAATCATTGATTATACTAATTTATTCTGCTTCATTCCACACAATTATCTAAATTGATTTTTTTTAGAAACGATAATTTAATATCACTTTTCTCCAATTAGTTTAGCTAAGTGCTCAATTTTATGGGACAGAAAGTTCTCACATTAATTTTATGTATTCATTTGCAATACCGAAGAAGCAATTTTTCTTATGGCATTATGGTTCTTATTATTTATTTTATGAAAATTTACTTTTGTGTAGCAAGTTTTATAATTAGATTATTTCTTCACAAAAAATGAGTCTAAGTTTTTCCAATATCTGGTTCCTTAATGGTTAATAATGTGTTTATAAAAAAGGTTATTCTTACATAAACACATTACTATGAAAATATAAATTTTTTTTGAGCACATTATTAATCATAAACTTGATTCTCCGAGAAGTGTTTCTTTTACTATAATGGTGGTTTTATATATACCTGACGAAAACCAATTTCCACATCACTTGATGTCTTAATTCACTAAAAAAACAAAATTCATTTCACTACAAAAAAAAAATCACAAAACAAAAGAAAATTCACTAAAAAAAAATTTCAAATTCATTTTAATTTTCATTATTTTTAGAATTGATAAACCTTTTCTATATTAAGCCGTTTAATAAATGTCATTTATTCTATTTTATAAATGCTAAAAGTATTTTATAAAATTTAAAGAATGAATAAGTTTTATATTACATTTTAAAATTATTCCATTATGAAAATATTTATTTTGCACTAAGATGGTTTTAACAAAATTCACATTATATTTTTAGCATGAAGTTGCAAGGTTTTTTTTATTTGAATATTTCATTTTATTGCATTTAAAAGAAATAAAAGCATTAAATTCATTATTAATTATTTAAGATTTTTAAATTTAAAACAGCTACATTAAATTGTGGACACATTTTTAAATCTTTAAGTATTGTTATACCTCATAGAGATGCACTAAATCTAAACCATGCAATATTGAAAGAGGAAAAACTAAATTTTTATCATCAAAAAAAAAAAAAAAAAAAAAAAAAAAAAAAAAAAAAAAAAAAACAATAAAATACGTATTAAGGGCAAACTTAAAGATTTTATCAGAATATAAGGAAAAATTTTCTCGATAATATATCATTTGATCTTCCTTAACTGTGTTAGAAGATACGAATTTCAATAGAAGTAGAAAATGCAAACAAAGAAAGAATCAACCATGTGTGACCAAGAAGACAATCAAAAGAAGAGGAAAACCTGACAGGGATATTGAATAGATAAATTCCATTTCCGCCAAGATAAGCCTTCACTGAGATACGGCTTTCTTATTAACTCAGTCTCCGAAGTGAACAACGTGGTTGTGACATGATTCAAGATTTGAGCATTGTTAAATTTTTCAAAAAAGAAAATACTTGCCTATTAAAAGCAATTATAAGAAACTGTTGATAAATTATTTTTCTACTTGGATTAGAGTATATATTGGTGTTTTGTCAGGCATTTTTTTTTCCAGATAAATTGTTCAAAAAAGTATTATATAAATTATTATTTAAAAATTTGTTCCAATCAGATGAAATGGAATCTGAATTCCAAGAAAAGCTTTTAATGACCGCTATTAAGAACCATTTTGAAACTACTAAGCAGAAACTGAGATAATGAAAGAATAATAAAGTAATTCAGTGTAGCTTCCGAGAGGAGAATACAAGTGGCATTAACTCATCAAAGGAATTCATATATTTAGGAAAGCCTAGTATAAAATTGACAGTAAAATTGACAGCTGATCACTCATTGATTAAACTATTGCCAATCATGTTTCAAGTATGTATCAGGAATCTTAGAAGATATTTTTCAAATTTTATTTTTAAATTAATAGGATAGATTCAATTCCTTTTTTCATAATTCGTTTCATGGAGTAAACTATATAAAGATAACGATAAAATTATCCTATGATTTGAAGTAGAATTTTACATTTTTGACTCCTTATATTTTATAAAATATCTCTAGTAAATTTTATAAAAAAATAATACTAATTCGACAACTATATATAATACAAACAGTATATAAAATAATAGCTATTTACCTATTTTTGATCATTATAGAGATCCAACATTATGTCTTATAATTTAAGCAAAATGCTCTGGCGTAAAAAAGTTAGAAATATTTAAATATAATAAAACTATTATTCACCCTGATTCTGATAAAATAAAAGGACATAAATATTCAAATTAAAAAAGTTGTGATAAAAATAGTATTGATAATGAGGATAAATAACACCTTCAAACAAACACCAAAAAATTTAACAACACAAAAAACACAAAAAAATTAACAACAATTAAAATTAACGAAATTAAAAATTTAACAATACAAAAACTTTTTTAAAAAATTTAAAAAAAAAATCAAAATTCAAACTTATGAATATATAATATTTTGCTGAAATTAGTTTCAAAAATTATGTTGTGAAATAATTTGTATAAATTTACCTATTTTGTAATCCATTTTTATAAAAAGAAAGGGCATACGGAATTCGTGAAATTTTTTTTCGTTATTATATATATATATATATATATATATATATATATATATATATATATATATATATGACAAGTTACTAAGGAGCGAACGCAGAATTCCAAGCGACTTCCTGAGTTCCATTACTAATGACTCAAAATCTGCATAACTATGTCGGTCTAATTAAAGCTGAAAATTTTGTAAAATAATTAACAAAAAGTGCACTTTTTACATATCCTTTTCTAATATAAGCGTAAGTAAAAATGTGCAGTTACTACAAAATTATTTAATTGATTTGAATATTATGTACAGGAACCGGCTAATGGTTGAGTGGTTAGCTTTCCTGACTCTTGGGCTGTTAATTCTGGGTTCGGGCATGTGGATGTACCCTTCTTTCTCTCTGTATCCATGTTCCTTCTTCTGAAATTTTGAATGAATGTGGCACACTTATAAACGGGATTTGTAGTGGATTGACATGGGTAATACTTCTCACCTTCGCGACTTGTTCCACGGGTATCCTCCGGGTAAAGATAAATGAATATCAGTTTTCGGCTTTGTGGTGAAGGGTTAGCCACCTAGTACCCACCGTTAAGAAAAATTATTATGCAGGACTAGGAGGGGGTTGAACCCTATCTTTCCAGAAGTATTCATTCCAGTAATTATAACTCAAATATCATATAACTTTTTTATGTAATTAATACTGAAAATTAGTTAGAATAATTTGCTTAAATTGCTCTATTTATCTTTTGGTCTCATAAGAAGACAAGAAAAATGTATTTAATGTATACAAAATTGTTTTCTTCATAAGTGATATGTTTTTTCGTGTTCAATAACAAGGGAGTAAGTAAACCTAGTATTTCTAATCAACGCTTTCATTCTGGTTAAAAAATAACATAGGAAAAGCATTTTGTTGGTATAATTTACATTATTTACAAAGTTAAGTGTATTTTACAGCATTCTAAATAATCACAATCGTTATTCCATACAATACTTCCTCTATACGTGGCACTTTGCTTTTGAATTATTAAATATTATTAAGTACTGAGTAAAATTTTTGCCAAAATTATATCATTAAATTTTCCTTACGGATACACACCGTTGATAAAAATACAATCATTCAAATGTTGTTTCTTAACAAAAGTAATGAAATTTTATTTTGAGAGTCATAAAACTGAAAAACGCTGCTTTCGAAATGGAAACCAGTTTACTACATAACTTTACTTACTGATAAAAATATTCGAGATACAAAATATTTATACAAAATTACATATAATGCTAATATAGAAGTGATACACTATATTAAGAAGAATCAAGTTTAGCGAACATTTTGTGCTGCTATTTACACTAATTAAAGTTGAAAATATATTTGTCAAACAAAATAACCTTATATTATTTGACAAAATTAGATCTAATTTAGGCACAAAAAAGAAGTTTTGAAAGAAAAACTGAAATTTTCAACTGTATCAAGAACCTAAATCTAGAAACGAAACCTTTATTATCGATAAGAATAAGCGAAAGATGTATCTTGTTGAATTTAAATATTAGATTTAAGGACAACCAAAAAAGAATATTTTCAATTATTCTGGGATAATAATATATAGTTACTTATTTTCCTTATTTCATGGCAAATTGGGGAAGAATATTTGAAGCCTTTTCCTTTTATTTTACATGCTGTCAGCTTTATCGCCACGTCAACGAGGAAATACACGCTCGAAATACATGAAAATATGCATGTCGAAACTTCAACGTTATTAATAGTTATTTATAACTATTAATAGTTATTTATAACTATTATATTTGGAATTCCTTCAAACGTTTTCGCTTGAATAAATGCTTTACTCCTTCCTTATATATAAATTAAATATTTTCTTTTGTTATTTGATATTATTTGATGTTTTCTTTTGTTACAAATGAGTGATTAATTTGAAATGCCTTTTGTGTTTTCATACTAAAATATTATATAACAAAAAGTTGAAAACACGCATCTGCTGAGCTGGCAGTCAAATAATTAGTCCCTAGCCTTTGATTCAATAGTTCGTTGTTTTGAATATCTCTTAGAGGGCTTGAATTCTTTGAGTAGTTCGGAATCTACTTTAAACTGTAGGTCCTGTCATATTAGTTCTCGTGTGCAAAAAACTGACTATTGTGCGACAAATGAACTTAAGCTGCCACCAGAAAATAAATATGTAAGATCTTGTTTTTTTGCATTGCTTATATTTCTGGCTGCCTATTGCGGTTGACGAATATCTTCATAATTTTGAACCAAGTACAAAACGACGCAACTGAAATTTGTGTAGGCACTTTCTTCATCAAATTTCCACACTATATCCGTGGAATGATACTAGAATAAATGAATGTAAAATATGTGTAAGATTTCGCAGCATCTAGAGGGGAGCTGAATAGTTAGCGTTTTGTCTTTCGCTTTAACAATTTCGAGAATCAAATCCTACCTCAATCATGAGTGCTTGCAGTGGCTTGAAATTGTAGACCCCAGTCTAATTTGCCCTCATATGCAAAAAGTGACCAATGAATAACAAATCAACTAACCTAGGATTTGGTAACGGATAAAATACTGTAATACTTTATGTATTTTTATTATATAATTCTTTCTACGGCCGCAATAATTTTGAAAGGAAAATATAAAAAACAAATTATTCTCAAAATAGAAGGTATGAGGTTAATACCTAATCTATATCGAAATACATTCGATTGAGTAAGGTATTAAATGAGATATAAGCATTATTCGCAATTTCAGCCCCCTGACTTTTACCCTTTATCTAAGAATAAGTGTTAAATGTATAGAATTTTCTCTTTATTGACTTCCACTTTTAACACCATGCAACTGACAACTGAATAGACCAAACAAAAAACAGCAAAATAGTTTTTAGTAGGAAATATCACTTTTTCAATGAGCGTAAACCTGAAATTGTTTGTTCCATACTTTAAAAGATATCGATCACTATAACTATCTTCCAAATAATAATGGATTTTTTCCCACAATTTAATATTTTAATGGAATAAAAATAAAACAAAAACTTTCTAACCTTATTGCAAAATCTTAATTTGACCAATTCTATTATTTTTCCAAGTGATTATCACAAAGTACTCGCATAAAATTTAAACCATTACTTAAATTTTACTCTACAAATGTACTAAAACTGAACTGTGTACTGTACAAATGGAAACACAATTTAGTATAAGTGATGAAGCTTCATTCACATTTTTTCTTTGAAAGGTATGCAATCGAAAATAACATATCCCATTAATGCCATGATTCATACGAAGTGATTATCGTGGTCACATTTATGTATTTTTTTCATATACAATACCTTATTTTAAATCTTTCCTTTAAAACTAATTGGTGATACTTTTAATACTTGGATTACTTTGTGTCAATCAACACTATAATTACTTTATAATTCACACACACAACATAACATTCTTATCTCTCTTTTTTATTTTCTTTGAAACATCAATAGTAGTCATAGTAAATTGCTATTCTATTGTTCTTAAAAAGAAATTCTTGCTAAAATATTAACAATTCGATTATCAAAGACTCAAAAATTGCCAATGTGACTTAGGACTAATCCTCCTAGTAAGATAGAGTCTGAGATAAATTTATCCCTGTAATCACTTCAAACAAAAAATTCTATTTATTTCGAAACATTCATTGTAAAATATTCTTCATGGAAAATTAATCTTTTTTTGGACAATCATGTAACAAATTTAAATCAATAATATTTTATTTATTATTAAAATATATAAAATTATATATATAATAATACACATTAATTTTTATTCATTGAACTCTATGAATTATTTTTGTTACATTTTTTTGTGTTACAAACATTTACAGGTATATCTGAAAAAATAAACATAAGAAGTTCAATACCAATAAAAACAAATTAGGTTCAAAAACATTTAAAATGATTAAGATTGCAATAGCATTTTCATAGCTGGACACAACATTGAAGTTAGTTGCAATAAATTTTGTGCTTAAAAACAAAATATTAAGATCACTTTAGCTAAGTATGTATTGTTTTGACACTCCTCAGTGGACAACTTAATGGGGGAAGGCTTTTTAAATATCCCCTTGCGTCTTTAAGGAAGACACTCATAAATTTCGGGTCGTATTCACATGTTGCAAGAAAACTTCCAAGCAGTTGTTTGGGCCAATGCTTGCATGCAACCAGCATAAAAGCAACACCTATCGTTGTTCAACAGTGGCTAGGACAAACATTTCTTTACGAAAAGATTAGTCCCATATAGGGGTAAGGAAAAGAGTCCTGGGTCCAGCCACTAGACTACAGTTAGATCAAATACATACTGTTTGTAAATAGTAGCATCATTTATTAAAATATAAATTTGTCACATAATCAAATGCTGTAACTTCAATCAGATCCTCTATTTATGCCTTTATTTGTGAAGTTACTTACCCATTTTATATTGTAGCTCCCATTCTGATCAAAGCAATGAGGGCGTTGACAGCTTTCTGAAAGAGAAAGTGATTTTAATATATTATTTATTTCATTGAGATAATTAATGTGACACATAAATGATTAATGTAACATATATATTTATATTTAATGCAATGTAACATATAGTACGGTGTGCGAAATCACATTAAAATAACAGAAATAAATGTTTGGAATTGAATAACATTACACGTGTTTTTATGTTGATATTTTGTTACAAATGATCATTTCATTTAGATAGAATAATTTAAGGGATATATACACTTTATTAAATATTCTCTTAAATTTAAAAAATTTTTTATCGAAACTTAGTTCCATATTCAAAATTACTTTAAAAATTATAATTAAATTAAAATTTTTAAAATTATTTTAAAAGTACACTTTAGACATTCATAATTTTTATTATGAAATTAAAAAAAACATCTTAAGCTTGATGAATTAATTGAACTAATTGAACACATTTAAATAAATTATTGACTTGTTTGGTTAATGTATTGTAACAGGAAAAGAATTTTATAAAGGATTTAATTTTATAAAAATTAAAAATTAGAAAAAACTAAGCTTTGCTCTCATTTTTTTTTCTTTAAGAAAATTACGAGTGTTTTAAAAAGGAACAATTTCAACTTAAGAGACATGTCCGCTTTTTATCGCAACACTCCTTTTAAGTGATAAAATATACTTGTACTAAATAAGTAATAGTAAAATTTTTATGACAATGGATTGTAGCTAAAGGTATAGAAATATATGGCGTTCCGTAGGATTTCTGCAAAAATTTCTTAGAAGATAATCGATAGAAATGTTTGTTTAAAATGTTAATTTAAGTGAGAGTTTCTCAAAAAGTTAAATGTATGTTTCAAAAACATTTATTCATGTCTTAAAATTAATGTTATGCGTATTTGTTTTCCACTTCAACAGTTTTCTATCATTGTTCAAGCATCTTTTAAACGAGTTTTCTAAAAAAAATGAATGATTGGAGGATCATAAATTGATCGAATATATTTTTGATCTCCTTATCACAAAAACGAAACTTTTTGCATAAAAAAAGCAACTGCAGTTGTCTCAGTAAGAAGACTCGGTCTAAATTTATGGTAGATTTGTTATTAAGTCACATTCCAGCAAATATAGTTTTTTCAATCATTAGTTACATTGATTGAAAAATTAGCTAGGTAGGGAACTAACAGTAGGGAACTAATTCATCTTGTATCCACTGAATTCATATGACAAGTTTATGATCTTCTTCCCAAAAACCATTAATGATGATACCACTTTTTTCTACCTGCAATTTTTGCTTTATTCTGTGATAATCTTGAATTGCTTAGTTCTTCTCTCAGTGTCAATAAAAATTGAACGTTTACATCACACTGATGTCTGAAGTCAAAAATGTGAATTCTTAATATTCAATAACAGTTACTATAGAGAGATTTTTTTTATTGTAGTATAATAGATAACAGTTCCATTGAAATACTCACAATTATTTTAGTTACATATTTGTGAACTGATTTTGCCACAAAAATCTAAAAACATTCTTTAAATTTCGCTCACTTATAGACACTCAATAATGGTATTTCTTCAATAACTTTTCTTTAGTGCTTTTCTTTCTTATAAAAATGCTGTGTGAGTTTAAGAGATTATCAAAGAAAACCAGAAAACCAGCGTTTTGAGACCACTTCTTTTTAGCTATAGTAAAATATTTTCTACGAATCTGATATTTACACAAAGTGATAGGGTTACGCCCGTAATAGAGAAAATTTAGATGAAAATTTAAAAGCTATTTAAAGATTTTAATAAGAAAAGAGTTTCAAAATTTACTATTTATTTTAAAACTGAATTTTGTAAATAATCACTTCTTACCTGCCATCGTCTCCTAATAACGAATCTCTTCAGTTTCTTCTTATCGATAGTTGTTTCCTGTTTCTTCATATCACGCTGAAAAAGACAATAAATATTTAAATTAGAGAATCTTTTAGTTTTTATTAGTTACATTTCTGATATTTTACATATATTTTATAGCGTTAAGAGGTTCTTTTTTCATGAATCAACTTAAATAGCTTGAATTAAATTTACCTCATTTAGAGAAAGATAAAAAGATGCAATAAATAGCTATGGGCTATTTATTGCATCATTTAAAATCAAGTCGTATTTGGTTATAGATACACACTCTTCCAACTTGAATAATAATTTTACTGACATGATTTTTATCTGAAAACTTAAGAATTAGATATCCGAAAATGCTTACTAGAAAATTATGTATTTATGTTTATAGGACTGATTCATTAATTAGATGAGGTTATTTGAATTAATAACTTTTTATTTCTGATCTCTTTCTTGATATTTTATTTATATTTATAAACAGTTTTTTTATGAATCAGCTATATATATATATATTTATATATATATATATATATATATACACTGCAGCTGGTCACCCAAATTGCAACACAAGAAAGACAAGAGATATTACCACAAAATTTATTTTGTCGATAACATAATGACCAATTAACAAGTGATTAAATTTATACACTTCAGTGAAGAGTGGCTCCTATGAAAATCATTGCCCGCCATTATTGAAGATCACCGCCACCACACTAATCAACATTGATTCAAAGAGGCTTTGGATCTGTTCCTGAGCTATAGCAGAACAAGCAGCTTCCACACTTTGCCAAAGTTGATCAAATGTGGCAGCTGGGGATATAATCTGGGTCAATAGTTTAGCAACCATGGAAAAATGTTTCCTATCTGTGAAATATGCAGAGAGCGAGCCAGTCAGGGGAGCACTTCAATCTTGCGTTTGACGAAGATCCGTTAAACAATGCGTGTCACGTGTGGTCGCGCACTATACTGTTGAAATATGGCTCTGTGCAAATCCTGAATGTTAGGAAGGACAACTGACTCCAACATTTCACAGATGTAGCACTGGTTGTTTAAAGTACCGGTAATGCGTACTAGAAGGGAGCGAAAGTGATATCCAATACCGCCTCATACCATATTACCCGGTGCAAGACCAGTGTGTTGGTGCATATCGCAGCTGCTCAGCATCCTCTCTCCATGTTGTCTCCAAACTCGAAGGCGGTCATCGTGGTTTTGCAGACAGAAGCGTGATTTGTCAGTATCATTCCATTCTGCCGTCCATAGCCTTCTTTTAACGAACCATTAGTGGTAGAGACGTCAGTGGTTCTGTGTCAAGGGTAGACGAAGCAATGTATGTCTTGCTGCCAGACAACTCTACTGTAAGCGATGTCGAATGGTAGATACTGGATGATGCGTTCCAGACTGAATGTGTTGTGCTATGGTTCGTGATGTGGATGAGCAATCCATCACTACCATGCGCACAATTTGCTTGTCATCACGTGAAGTGGTGCACTGGGATCAAACACGTCGTTCTGTCATACCCTCCTGCCTCCATCGATCACATATCCGCACTACAGTTGTTTGGTTTCGTCCAACACGACTACAAATATTTCTTGAAGTGGTGTCACAGGCACGGTTGATGTGCGTCTCCGCTGAAATCTTTTGCATATCTCACCTCCGCTAATGTACGTCATAAATTACATGTATTCACATGCTTCCTTCAGGGTGTTGCATTTACGGTGGCCAGCAGCGTACATATATATTTATATGTAAATATATGTGTGTGTGAGTGCGTGTGTGCATATAATAATTCAACTTAGAACTTTTTTATGATAACTTTAACTCTCATTAAAATAATACTAAATTTCTAATTGGACTAATTTATTAAGTAATTAAAATATAAATTTCTAATATTTTTAATAAAATTATTTTTTTCCATAAAATTAATAAAGTATTTTAAATAATGAAAAGAATTATTTACCAATTTAATAACTGTAATGTATTCAATTTTATTTTAGCCTATTGCAAATCCGATTATAATGCTGATTTATTTTTCCACTTATATTAGAAAAAAGTAAATAATTCTATGTCAGGTACAAATACAGCTATAAAAATACAATAGCGTCAAAACATTATGTAAAAATACTTAATAAGTGCACAGTAACATAATACTTATTGCAAACAAAAGTGGAATTCATGCTGTAGAAATTTGAAGATTTGAAGAATTCTCAAATTATACTAAAGAAATAAAAAATTATAATCTTTCTCATTTTGAAAAAAAGAGTAAAAAAATAAAACACAAAAAGACGATAAAAAGACAAATAGACGATACAAAATAGTTCATCAATAAATTGTAATTATTGAATTATAATCAAGAAGTTTGCTTCCACACGTGTATCTCTTCACCTTTTCTTCATACTTTACTCCCAAATTTAGATCCAAAAATGACTTGCAATTCGATTAAGTAGTGATATGTTCGAACTGAGTGGTAATAAATTCCTATGGAACTCTAAGCAACAAAATTTGTCTGCATGATTGTATTGCATATTGAAAACTCCTTTTAGCTGGAGAATATTTTAAGTAGGAGAGTTTGCCTTAAGAAAAATAATTTTGTGTTAGTATGATTGTCAATTTGTACACCTGAAAAATATTCTTCAAAGAAAACTGGGTCCTCTGTGCTTCAGATTTCATGTAGAGAAGCACACAGTTTATAATTCAGTATTGTGGGAAAATAAAGATATCTTTCTCAAATAAATCAAGGAAAAACATATTAATTTTCAATATTTCTATTTCAATAGTTTCACATTTTGCCCCAGTTAATATTGAAAAGTTAATTTTCGAGAAAAATATTAATAGAGTTTTTATTGGATTTCCGTAGGATTTTAACGTTTTAAATGTCAAAAAATTCATTGATTTTTGTCATACACTATTAAGTTTTATCTCACTAAAAATATTTCTGAAAATAAATAAATTCTCAAAGTATATTGTTTGTATAATAACACATTAAATCATTAAATATATGAGTAAATGGAAAATATCCAAATATAAACTAAATAATAATATACATTTAATTAATTTCCTTGGGTTCATAAGTTTCATAATAGCTTACCCTTAACCAAGTATGTTGCAAGGCTTGTGAAGCATCCAGACGTTTTCTGAAAAACAGCATTAGAATTTGGTTACCAATTTTGAAACCATTTACTTTAAATGGTGTGTTTAAAATTCATTTTATAAAATCACAACAATAATAAAATCATTGGACTAAAAGTATTTATAAGAAATTATTTGTTTAAATGTATTCCTCTTTCTTCACAATAATGTATTCTGTGATCCTAAACTATCAGAAATATGCTAAACTTTTCTTATTCAATAAGTAGTTAAATTAATTAATTATTATTTTAATTGTTATAAAAATTAAGTAATTAAATTAAAAAAAAGACTTAACTCTGCAACTTCTCATTAGAGAGAATTAATTACCAGGATGATTAATATATATAGATATAATGATTACATACAATGCTTTAATGATTTTTTTAAAATTAGTTTGAAATTACAGTGAAAGGTAAACATAGACTGATTTGTCAGTCATCTATTTTTTGCCAAGTATTAAAATTTGACATTCTTTGAAAGATGTATGTAGATTTATTTGTCACTCATTTATGAATGTTTGCAGAATTAACAAACTAAAATTTTCTATAATTTTTACTTCAATGTAGTTATATAAATTTATATAAAGTTTTTATTTGATTAAAGTAATTTAATTTTTTATCTCATTTAGAATCTATTATAGAACAGAATGTAAAATCTAAAAAATTAATAAAAAACATTTATTTTTAAAAACATTACACAGATTATTAATTTTTTACATTTTATTTTTTTCACAATATTTATGTTATTTTTTTATCTAAGAAAATACTAAATTAAATAGTTACCATGAACGTCTATAACTGTTTGTATGCCTACCTGCACTACTTTATCAGTATTCGTTTACACTGTAGACACTTTTACCATATTTTATAAAGGAGTAAATAAGAGATTAGCAGATTCAGTAGCATTACTTTAAAATTAATTTAAATTAAAGCTTTCTAACTAATAATTTATTTACAGAAGAATGAAATTAAAGAGCTTTGTATATAGTCTACATTTTTACTAAATCGTGGTTAAATTTATTAGTTATTCTATATCTATAATTATATTTTTTAACAGTATAAATTGTTATTTAATTGAACAAATTCCTCATCTTTTGTAATTAAAAAAAGCTAAGTAATAACTATGAAATGTTAACTTTGGAAAGAATTGTACACAATGTTGAACTAATATGATGCAATAATTAATCCACGGTATTATTTTGCAAGTTTTGTAATTTATTAAAAATATTTGAACTAGGGATATTTGAATATTAGACTAGTAGCAACATGGTGGCTTGGTCTGTACACAGTACTAGGATGCCGTGGCTGTCATGTTTAAATATTTACAGGTTTGGTTTGTTTGCCTAAGGTAAATTTTTTGCTTTATGAAGCCAGAACTTACAGTTTAAAAAGAATTTCGAGTGGTATTATTTATTTATGTTTATTATTATTATTTTATTATTATTAACATAATTATTTTATAATTATATTTATTGTTATTGTTTTAATTATTATTTATTTATGTTGTCATGTGGTAACGGGATATTCACAATCTCCATAAGAAAATACGATGTTGGTAAATTTGAATTAGTCGAAAAATTTTAAATACTCGGCCAGTGTGTAAGTGCTAGTATATGTATATGTTCTCTACACTCGGTTAATCGCTCACTTAGTGAGTTGACGTGAATGGAACACATCTAAAAGGTTTGTGAGCATATAGGCCAAATTATACCAAATTTCTGTAAGCAGTTTGCCTCAAAATTGTGGTACCCTTAGCTAAAGACAATTGAGGGACAAGTCTTTTGTTCTGTTACGTCTGCTTTTCTTTTTCTTTTATTTATTTATTTTATTTTTATTTATTTATTTATTCATTTTTTTGTCAGTTTTTAACAAGTTTCAGTCATTTCTCGGTATTGTCATTCGGAGTTGACCTGTACTGTAAGCTCTTCTGACGTTTTCATTTTTTTGGACCATTGCTTGGAACCATTCTTCAAATATTGCCATCTGCATTCATTCCCATTTCAAATAACCAAAAATTCTGAATCGAAAATATTGTCTACATATGCCTTTTGTATTCTATCAAGTCAGTTATGGCGCTGTGGTTGCCCCCTGCAGGAAGCATTGGAACTACACTTTGTCTCGACTATCATTCTTTATAAAAATTTCCTGATTCGTTTTTCATTGTGATGTATTGTCAACGTCACCTGTTTACTTTCTGTAATTTGGTAACACAAGCTTGTTATTTTTGGGAGTATGCCTGATAATCATCCATATGAAATTCTTACTTTGAATTCAATATGATTCTGAGTTATCATTAATTTATGGACATCAGTGTAGAAGACTCTTGATTCAACTGTGTAAATTATAAGCAAATTATTTTAAGTAAATTAAAACAAATCATGTCATTTATTTATCTTGCTATTAAATGTTTTTCATAACACATGATGATAAGTTATAAATGTCAAATGTATATTGAATATTAATATATTTGTGTAATCAGCACTCCATTTTTCTTATACGGTGTAGAGAAAATTTTATGTAATTAAGAATGGTATAAAAATTCATATGAAAAAAATAAATACTTACGTCCTATCCTTCACGAGAAGTTTTGAAATAAAATCTTTTGCATCATCTGAAATGTCATCAAAACTTTCATCTTCAAAGTCCCACTCCGCTCTTGTGACATTTGCCATTGTTTCCATGTCACTGTCACCCATAAATGGTGATAAACCAGATAATCTTTTAAAAAAATTCACATAAAATTAATTTAAAGTGCTATCTGTATTAATCTAAAATGCAGTAAAACGTTTAGACATAAATTCTTTCAAATACTTCATTCGGTAATATAGTGTTTTCAAAATATGATTAATACAGATAATATCATTTAATATCGAGGAATAAATGACTCATTTTTATAGATTTTTTAATTTACAATATTATTCTATGTTAAAGTAAAATAAACTATTATAAAGCTTTATGCAATCATATTTTGCTCCAAGGTAGACACTGCATGAACACTATCTGAGTGATCACCAGCATAATTCTCTGTACCTAGCCCTGGTTTGGGTTCTACCAGTTAGATGGAAGTTTCCAGGTGGTCTTCGTAATTTTTAAGTAGGGACTAAGCAGAATACCTTCAATATTTGACCTACCACTCTTAGAGGTACAGAAACTATATGTTACATGCCCTCGTTCTGAAGAACCAAACCTAGACGAATGTACTGTAGTACAAATAGTCGAATGTACAAAATAGACTTTTGCTATTCATCTGTACTGAAGCATTTCTGAATCACTAATAATCGATTCGATTATTCCCTTATGACCCACGTTTTAACTATTAATAATCAATTATTACTTGTGAATCTCCATTTGGAATTAAAAAGACATCCAAAATCCTTAAAATGAAAATGATTCAATAAACAATATCTTGATTTTAAAATACATTGAAATAGATGTTGAATTACTTTATAATTTATTTAACGTTCGATTAGCTGGAAAATAAAATTGAAGATACACACTAGATATAAATAAAACAGTGTTCCTCTTTAGTTAACGAATATATAAAAAAAAGATTGATAAAAATATATAATATGATCAAAAAACATTTATTATTTGAGTTTAAAATTTTAATTAAGTAATGAATTCCTAATTTAAGCAGTTTAGATACTGTTGTTCTATTTCTTTTACTGTCATATAATGTAGATATAACTAATTAGATTATATCTAATAAAAGGATTTGAAGACTCGTGAAAGTCACAGTTATCAATCAATTTTAAAATATTTTTATGACATAGTGATTAAAAAAATTAATAAATGTTTAAATACCTTAAAATAGTATCAATTGTTAGGTCAACTATTTAATTATTTATATGAAATACTCGAGTTTACCTTGGCTAATTTAACACCGTATCTACAGTTGAGATTCACATATACTATTAACATATGAGATTCATATATATTATATATAATGGAATCGTTGTAATGTAATACTGTATTGGAAATTAAAAAAAATATCTATAATTTTTTCGCAAAGAAATGTTTAGTGACAAAAGTATCAACGCCATCCAACTGTTAAAGTTAATAGTCAGATATAAGTCACGCCTGAAATTAGCCTTAAATTCTCATCTTGTGGATCTAAAAATTGTTTAGTTGATAAAGAGAAAACATAATATATGAATGTGAAAAATGTTACGACTACATCATTAAAATTTTTTAATTTATGAATTATTGAATTATAATTTTTAATTTATGATTAATTGATGACTAAATGTGATTTGATTAAAATAATTGTGAACATAGTAATTAAGCTTTCTAAAATTATAATAAAATAATGCAAAAGAAATGTTTCCTTTTTTTTATTCGAGTTTCGTATTTAAGTGTTCATACAACATGAAACCATCTAATATCTTGCATACTTAGATTAAGTGTGAAAGCTTAGATTAACTATTGCTTTATTAAGATTAACTATGTAAGCATATATTTAACTTAAATATTATATGAGAGAAAACATTATATTAGAACAAACAAGCAGAAAATATTGAAGAGCATTACTACAAATGTAACTCACTAGTTATATAGATAATATTTTATTCGTGAAAACATAATTTTAGATTTAAAATTTTTATATTTATCAAACTAAGCAAATCTTTTGAACTCACTTTTCCTAATCTATGCTATAGCTTTCACTCACGAAAATACATAATTAATTTAACTAGAGATAAAAAAATGTATTTTCTACAAGACTTGTTTTAATGTGTGTGATGCGTGGATAAAATATTCATAAAGTATTGTTCAATAAATCCCATTTTGGAGATGCTGTTAAGATATGACAGGAATTTCATACTAGTTAATAACTAGCTATAATTATGATCCAAATAGTATAGCTAAATATTGTTTTATAAACTTTAGATCCCCCTGACGACTACAAAATACATGATGATTTTCGCTTCAAGAGACGCATAAATAGCAGATTCTATAAAAATTAGTGTATCTAAAGTGATTAGTAGGGTCTTTCTTCAATAAATCATTCTTTGGACAAGCCGAGAAAAAGGTGACAACAATTTTAGACTAGTTAATAAAATATTTAAATAATGACCGGCCACGAGTTAGAGACCGGCCACGAGTTACAAAATAATTTAAAAAATTTTATGTCATTTTATAAACTTTTGGTACCCCCGTTATCAATTCATTTTGTCATAAAGTACGTTTTCACAGTAGAAGGAAATTTTCAAACTTGCTTTTCTAATAGTCAAGCAGTTTTATAAATTTAAAAATTCCTTAAATATAATTATTTAATGAATATATAAAATATAATAATAAAAATATAATATATAATAAATTTTATTAAAATTTATTATTCCTTTGATCACTTTTTTGACCATATTTTTCAAATATTATATACAGCTTGTAATAAGGCCTAAATAAACGAAATTTGAAAAATATATTCAAATTTTATATTACAAAATATGAGCATTATGAGATCATATTAACTTTATTTTTCAGAAAGTAAAACGATAGGAATAGAAATGAATGTCAAACAATGCTTAAACAACAAAAATGGGAGATAATTGCTAAATATTTAAGACACTCACAACAAAAATGAAATAGTTTCTTACTCACAAGACATAGCAAATAACGCCAACACTCCACATGTCAGTAGTGTAGCTAATGTTTTCAAAGCAAACTACTTCTGGGGCCACAAATTCAGGAGTCCCGAAAAGAACCTTTAGTTTCTTCTTTGGATCATATTTTCTGGCAAGACCAAAATCAATGAGTTTTATTCTATTTCCAGTTCGACTAATACATAACACATTCTCTGGCTAAAGAAAGGAGAAATAGTTTTAGAGAATAAACTATAATAAGCGCAGTGAAATGTTTCTGTAATATTTAATATAATTAGAATTTTATTTTTATACCTTCAACATAAACAAAATGAAATTTGTGATGAGACAGATACCTTAATTAGAAAATATGAAGAAATTTAAAGATAATTTTATAAAATTTTATTTTTGCAGTAAATACAAGATTTTGTACAGTAATTTTTTATCATAATTGTGGTGAAGAAGATAATTTTGAAAAAACCACTATTTGAAGAGTTTTGAATATGAATGTGTGAAATTTTTGGGGAATGATTTAACTGTCATCTGCATTTAAATTTATGACATCATGAGATAACTATTGAAATATATCCGTGAAATTAGAATAGTTTCTTCAGAAACAATCATTTTATTGATAGTATGTTAATCTTTATCATTCTTTGATGATGATTATTAACCATTATATATATATATATATATATATATATATATTAACTAACATATTCTTTCTAAGCTTTTTTTTAAAATAAAAGATTATATTAAGCATTCCACAGAACTTTCAAAATTTTACAAAAATTAAAATTCTTGAAATTATTTTGCAGAATATAATTGTTAAATGTAATTTAAAAGAAACCATAAAGTGACTGTGTGTGTAATGAAATGCATTACATGTTTGAAAAATAACTACATTTTCTTGTTATTAATAGATTGCAATATTTTCAACAAATCAGGCAGAATTTGGAACTTATCATATGATATGTATTGTTTTATAGTAATTAGTAACTTTTAATATCAATATAGGATTTTCTCAATAAAAATTGCACAAGTATATGAATTATAATGAATTTCATGAATAAGTTTTGCATGGAAACAAAAAATGGAAGATATCATTTATATTTTAATTGAACAATCAGGAATTGAAGTCAGGATTTTCGAGAAGAATTTAGAAATATTGTGTGACTTCTCCGATAACTGCGAGTATACAATATATAAGAAAATTGAGAAAGTGCAATTACTAAGAAATGAATAAAATAACTAAGCAAATAGAACGAAGCGTAACATACTTAGTCCAAACTAAGGCAAAATATAAAAATATATAATTAATCCTGCCTTCAATTACAAAATGGTTTCTCCATAGTCTGATGTGGAATTATGTAAAGTAATAGAAAATCGAAAAGGAGTAATTACCATTGGATATTTTTAACCAGGCAGATGACTAACAAATGAAAAAACATGCTAACAAAATGCAATGTATCATGCAGCACCACATGTCAGGTAAAATGCCATACTGAAATCAATATTTCAGTAAGGCTGATATATGCTAACAGATCCTTGAATGTTATAATTGATTATTAAGTCACATTGTATATTATAGTGCAATAATATTTAATGCTAAGAATTTCAATGCTATCTGGGTGGGCAAGTGTATTTAAAGGGTGCACAGTAGATCTTGCACAGTCTCACCGGCTTGTGATGGTGTTTCAGTTGTTATAAATATGATTATTTACAATACCTGTCCCAATTTTATAATAAAGTCAAGTCACTTAACAACAATTCTGTAAAGCACTTATGATGGAAATTCTTTTCTTAAAAGTTAACGAAATTTACATTAAGGAAAAGAATTGATTAAGGATTTAGCATCAAAGCCATACCAAACTATCACTTTAGATAGATTCACATGTTGTACAGCAGTAGGGCTTTTTGCTCTCAACACAAAGCAATTTTGTATATCCTTACTATTAGATAATATAAAACACACTACAACTCACTAAGACTCTATATGAAGCTTAGTTCAACTATTTTTTCTTTTTGAATTATTATATAATAAAATTTGGCTTCGGGAAGAATTCTCTAGCTTGATTTCTTTAGAAGTTTTTGTTGTAAAGATACCATTTTTGTGTGACTGTAGGAGGTTTCAATTTCTTAGATACGATTAGCCTAACTACATAACACTTCAAGTATTATGCAGAAATCACCAAAATGTATTACACAATAAATTTAACTACTCATTCAACATTAACATATTCTGAGGTGAATGCAGTCTAGAATATGAAGTCAAAGAAGATCTATTATGGGAAATTTATATACCACTTTGAAAAATATCAATACATCATTGTGCTTTTCCCATCTCAATCGCAATATATTAATTAATTTTTCCGCAAAACCTCAAGGTAAGAATTTTATTAACTCTTATACAACAATTTAATCAAAACGATTGTACTTAATATTCTAATCACTTTCATTCAAGATATATTACTGCTGTTATTTTGTTTCCTAAAACCCATTTTTTAATTTAAAAAAATAATATACTTTTTGATTTTGGCAAAACTTACGGTCTTCTTTCCGTCAAATTGAGGTTCATTTTTTTAGCTATTTCTTTTTAATTTATTAATTTCATATGCACTTTCTCATTTTTTGATTTGCTCAGTAAAAATATCTTAAAATGAACAAAAGTGGTAATTATAAATAAGATATTTTACTCAAAATATAACAAAAATAATCGTAAATTTAAAAAGCATTGAGAACGTGTTTTTATGTATTTTTTAAGCCTATAAAATCTTAATTTAATCACTGAAATTCAGTGAAAAATATTACCTTCATGTCCAGGTGAAGTATATTCTTCGCATGCATATACTGAACTCCTTCGCATATTTGTCTCATAAATATTGTCACAGCCTTTTCTGTTAGCACAAAGTCTTCGTCAATCACTCTTTCAAACAATTCACCTCCTTCTATGCTGAAGAGAAATTCAAATAAACAAATAATGCATTTTCTTCAAATGGTTCCCAATAAACATAATGAATAAAAAAATTATCAATTTTTATTGGTTGAGTTTTCTGTTGGCATAGAATTTGAAGGCTAATTTTTAAGTAGGCACAGCAAACCTTTTAATGTTTTGATAATCAAAAAGAACTTCTCTTCAAGACCAATTAGTTAGGTATGCTGCATGTAGTAATGTAGTTCTTTATTACATTTAATAGTTTAAAAAATTTATTTAATCAATTTGTGCATGTATTTAATGAATTTTTCAGTATGAAATGTACTAACAATCAAAGGAAATATGATAGGACTTATGTTTTTAAGAGATTGTAATCAATATAATTACATTTCTAATATAAGACACATAGTCTTTTTGCCATCATCAAAAGCATCATATAACTGTAATAGTCGAGGATGCTGCAATATTGTCATGATTTCAACTTCCCGTTCCACATCTTTCCGATCTTGAGGTTTATTCGTTGTAATGAATTTTGCAGCAAACACTTTTCCAGTCTTTTTTTCGGTGCAACGATGAACAGTTCCAAATTTTCCCCTAAAATTAAAATATTAGAGCTCAATAATTTTAACTATTAACAACTCCTTTTTTAAATTCTTAAATACAAAAGTATAAAAATTATTGATAAGAAATTGAAATTTATAAAAAAAATAGTAATCAATTATATTATGATATAATTTCTGAAAATATTTCAAGATAGTTTTATGGAAAAGGAGGATAGTGCAGATAATGAGTGATTAATTCCTTTAAGCGGAAGTAGGTAACTTTTGATACGTATTTCCTTTTATTTCACCAAAAATGGAACAAGGTTGGCTTTGAAATTGGAATGATCTCATTAATTCGACCCCTAGATGAGATATTTCAAATAGTAGCACATTTTTTCATAAAAACTTCCTTATATGAAACCGTTTCAATGATCCCTCTTAGGAAAAGATTTCATAAGAAATAATAAATGACACATTTTTATCAACCACTTCTTCGTTCTATTAACAACTATTACAAAATGGCATTATATAATAGAGATTGTTAAAATTTACGCTGTATGTGATAATTCTAAATACTGCATATTTTATCAACTGTTTAAACTATTGACAAAAGTTTCAAAGTGTAAAAAGATAATGTAAAATAAAAATGTGTGTAGTATTGATTTTTTTTATAAAAGAACATTTTTATCACAGGATAAAAGTTTATGAAAATATATTAATTTTTTATACCATTGATAAGAGGTAATGCATGAAATATTTCAGTTTTACGGACAATTGTACGGAAATTTATATTCACAAAATGCAGGATATTTAACTTCTGCACTAATTAATTTTCATCATAATATGAAGAAAATTAATTTGTGATTTCTCTTGATTATTTTTCAAAGAGTAGTATCTGAAATTTGTTGATTTACATAAAGATTCGAAACTTATTAAAATAATTGTTCAATAATATAAACACTTAAATTAGTTTTATTCTATTGCATGTTAATTTATAAATGAATATGAAAAACTATGAATTCTGATACCAGTTAATTTTTATTTCTTTTTTTCAATTGATTTGCAAAATTTTATAAATTAATTTCTTGAGCAGCTATTGCTCAATTTAAAACAAGTATAAAGAATTGTTATAAGTATTCAGGCCTCATTTTCTGATCGTGTGTATTTTATGAGATAAGAGTAAAATCAAAGCTTTATGTAAAAATATTTAGCCACTATTAAAGAATTAAATTTTAATCAATTATCTTTTTGTTCTAAAATTTAATTATTTTTTTATACTAATAGAACATGATTGTTTTTCGATTGCGAAAGTTCCCTCTTGGTGTTCTGATTTTATTTTCTACCAGTACAATGTTGAGTTGAAATCCGAACAACTTCTCTCGTTTGTCTGTTCTTTAATTTTTTTTTATAAAGAAAGCGTTTCAATGTTTTAAAAACAATTATGTTTGATTATAAGCAAAATTAAATCAAAATGGTAATTTTTTAAAAATTAATTTTAAATCTAATATGTATTTTCATATTCTTTTAGTTTCCCCCTCATTTATGAGAAAAAATTTATAGTTATTTTTATTGAAAATATCTTTTATAAGATCTAAATATTTAAGCTCCGAGGTACAAAAGAATTTTTAAAAGTCAATGGTAATGGGAAAGACCGAGGAAGAGATGGAGGGACTATGTTGTGAAGATTATCCTAAGAGCTTCAAAATAAGGAATTAGATAACTAAGTTATGACACACCGCTGTGGTATGAGACGAGATCAAGGCCGGGGGTTAAGGTGGCCATAGTTCAACTCAGGCATAGTGTTGGGAAGTAGTTTACGAAGCATCTATTTCATATTTTAGTAAAAGAATGAAATATTTATCTGTTTTCGACAGGAGAAACTAGAAAAGAGGGCTTGCATACTGAAAGGCTTGATGGCTATTTTGACTAACTGATTTTTTTATTTATTAATTATACATTATTTAAGCTTTACATTATAAACTTAAATTTAAAATTGACTTCGTGTAAAAAAATAATAAACAAACAAAATTAAACTAAATTAATTTATACAAAATGTTTCAAGACAAATATTTTCATAACCTTTTATAGATATTAATAATTAAATTATTAAAATGATGACCAAATTTCGAGAATCATTATAATATTCAACATAAATCAACTCAACATAAAATAACAATGACCTCTATGTTTATAGTTGCCTTTTTTATATATCAAATTAAAAAAGTTTAATTTATTTGACTGCTAAATTTTAAATCACGCTGAAGAATAGGATAGTCCAATTCGAATGTATTGCTATTGAATACAAAATCGGTACCCAATACTTTCAATGGAGGAAAGCGTATTCTTAAGTAATTATTGCAGCAAATATTTTTTCCAGTGAGATATATGATGCAATAATTTATAATGGGGCTGTAAAATTATTTCAATTCATCAAACAATAGTCTTTCAATGAATCTTTCATAATTAATCAAAATAAAAATATGATTATTTTACATAAATTAATCTCTCATTGGAAAACTAACTAATGGCAAAAAATCTCTGAACACATTATTAAAGTGTTTAAAAGGTAAAAATGGAACTTCAGAGTATAATCAATTCAATTTTAAAAAATTCTTTTGGAAATATATTTGGCTAAGACTTAAAACTTAAAAATTTTGTGTGACTAATAAATTTCAATGTCAACACTTTACGGCATTAAAATCTCAACAGTGTTTGTTAAGTGACACAAAAAGTGTTGTTTTGATTTCAAAAATAAATGACAATAGACTTAAGGAATAATTAAAAAAGTAGAATTTTTGACAATATTATATAGAGATTTTCATTATAATCCTATCGGCAAGCAGAAACATTGACAGCAAATTTAAAATCATCCTTCATATATCAATTTGTTTTCCTTTTTTCAAATTGTAAAGAAGTTTTTCAAATGGACTTATTTGACCAGCATTAATTAAGTAAATATTTTCTTAAATATAATCAAATATGAGAACAAATTAAATAAAACTTAATACATGGATAAAATATTAATAAAAAGTAATAAACTTCGTGTAAAGACTATTTTTTAATTTAAAATTAGTCGCTTAAAAAATTTACTATAATTGAAATATTTTCCTCGTTAGAGCTATACATGTATTAAAATTAGGAGTACGCAAGTTGTCCGCAACTTTTCCATACAGTATATGCATATACTAAAATTTAATCAAGTCAATAATGAAGAAAAGTGCTAAATCTATTTAATTTTTAAAGCTTTAATGTTTCTTTTAATGAAATCATTTGAAAAAAAAATTGAATATAGAATGTCAATGTCCAGACTAACAGGAAAGTTGTCGTATGACACCTGAATATAGATGTCTACTATTTGGTTAATGATATGTTAGTTACAATATAACACATTTTTACTTTATGTTGAAACAACACAAACTCCTACTATTTGATCTAAATTAATTCTCTTGCATAGATAACGCCTGAAAGGAAATGCAATTAATTTCAAAATATTGCTTCAATAAATGGTGAACAATGAATGGGAGATCATCCCATTTGTGTGAAGGGCATTCCATTGTTATTTTGCAAGAAAAAAATAATGCCTCTCATTAGGATCCTTTGTTCTGGCGTCATGCTTGGGAGAGTATTATGTTGAAACACTGATTCCTTAAGGGGACACTATCTTGCATTTTAATCATACATTCACTTTGAAAGGCTTAGTATAATTTCTTATTGAAAATTATTTTTATAAAATAATAAGAATTCTGCGAAATTCAAAAGTAGGTCATGATTTAGAAATTTAAAAAGTCGCTTAGATATGGCATTAAGCATTTAAATTAGAAATAGTGCGTTTTAATCTAAAATCTAAACGAAATTTCTTATTTACATCTTTAAAAAAATGTTCAAATTTTGATTTATAATAATTACAGAGCTTCCCAGAATGGAATGGATGCATTCTAAAATCCTCTAATATTTATTTAAATAAAATTTGGTGTCCGTCTTGAATCCTATTTTTAAATCTTCAGAAATCAATCATTAAAACAATTCTGTAAGAAATTTTTCGTAATTTAATTGTTTTAGAGCTAAAAAATTATTTCATAATTCTTTGTAATGTAAAGATTTGAATTCAAGGCTCTATATAAATAATTCTAAAGTTTGTAATGTAAAAAAAAAATTCATAATTTGTTTATAATTCGTGCTACAAAGGATTTAGAGCATTTTTTCAGTCTGAGATTAATATTTTAGTAACAATTCTTTCAATGAATACTAAGTAAAGGTTTTTGTTTTACAATAAAATATTTTTGTTTCTAAAGAAGACTTAAAATAACTTTTTTTCAACTATCGGTCTTCGATATATTATAATAGTTGAAAGAATGCATCAAATTAAAAAAAAATTATTTCAAAATTACCATTATTGTATTTATCAGACAATTTATTCTCATAAGGAATATGAATACTAATTTTTTATATAGTTATATACTAATTCCCCTTAAATGATGCTTAGTACCATTTACTCTCAAATTTGACTGATGAAGTTTTGGTACTTTAAAATTGACAAATATTGTGACAAGTTATCATAATACTGTAATAAATTATTTGCAATAATATTAGTATTTATTGTACTCAAAAATAATTTACATTGTCAAAGACTTCATAATTTAAGATACAAGTTGTGTTATGATCTAGTATTTTCTTTCTACAATATAAGTTTGTATGATTGCGTTCAAATGTAAGAATATGTACACTTTATTTTAGAGAACACACCAGAACTATCCTTACTTTAATTAATTCATATTTTGTTTCTTAAATAATATAAATCTGAAACAAAATGAAACACTTAAAGTTTACACTACAACACAAAAATACTAGAAGATATCTAACAAATTGCATAAGAATATTTTTGATTTGAAATCAATTAATGAACTTTTTATGAAAATTTTATACGGATGAAAAAGTACCAATTAAAAAAAAAAAAATAGGATATTTTTTATCGTCATATTTTATTGTTACTTAAACATGCAGTTATTGTGAAGAAATACAAAAAATAATAATGAATGCTAAGATGATATTATAACCATATTCATCCAAAAAGTAGTTTCACATTGATAAAACATTTAATTTTAGGTGAGAATCATTTCATTTAATAATTTCAATTCGTCAAGTTAGATCACAGTAAATAAGAATACTTTTCTCATCTTGGCTATCAGTGCCCTCTATCCGTGACTTTTGAAAGTACAAGCTTTTCTTAAGGTAATCACATTTTATGAATTCAATATATATCGATAGATGCAATTTATCCTTTTTCTCGAATAACTATAGTAAATATTAGTAATAGAGCTAAATTTTATTAATCAAAAATGTCTCAAACATATCGATGATCTTTCAATAATCAACATTAATCATTTCAACCACTCAATAATAATGCCACCTCAATCTAAATAATAATGCTGAAACAGTTTATATCACATCAAGTACTTTCATCAAGTCATTAGTATTAACATTTCAACAAGAACACATTTAATTTCAAATCTATAAAATCACTTACGACTAAAATTCAAATGTTTCCAAAAGGGCTTTTGCAAACATTATTGAAGGAAAACTTTAAGAAAACTCGTAATAAAAGAATTTTTCAATAATTGACCATATGTGTTACTCAAATTTCTTATTAATTTTTTAGTTTAAGAAATGTGTTTTAAATAAACTAAATTGAAACTACTACCTTAAAAAAGTCTTCTAAAATCTAGGATTATGAAATGATGGTTTGACTTTGAAATCTGATACGCAACTTGTTGGATGAGAATTATTTAATATCTGTGTGTTTGTGTGTGTTGGCAATCTGAATAGAAACAGGGCAATGTAAACGTCACTGCATTTATAGTATATGTATATTTAAACAAAAAATTTATTCTATTTTACCATTTATGTATTCTTTTTTTATTTTTATAAGTTTTTATTATTTAGCATTTTATTAAATAAAATGAGCATTTTTTTGTTAATATTTTTCTTATCAACATCAAATAAGCTCAAATATTTTCTTATATAACATTCAGTAAATGCTTAAACTTCATACACCTGAAAGCAACTTATAAAATAGTGATAATTTTATATATTGTTTAATATTGCTTTTTTGGCTTTTTACCTATTTTACATGTATTTTAATCGTAAATGCCTATTAATTTATCTCTCTATTTTTATTCTATCATTTATAAATAAATTTAAACTAATTTAAAAAATCTTCAATATTTAATATCTGTTTCAACCTTATCGTCATACCTTTATAATCAAAATGACATTTAATTTTAACCCAAAAAACTTTATAGTTAGTTTTTAATTATGAACCAAATTAATTACCCAATTTTTTAAACTTTAAAAAGAATTCACTTTAACTTTTTAGATATAACTTGACACAGATGACAGCATCATATTTTTTTACTTTTAATTAAACATTTATTGTTTTTCCTTTTGGGGTTTCAAATATTATGAAATTGTTAAGGGTCTCTTTCCTAATTACCCTAGCAAACTACGTAGATAGACACTATTTGAATTTTTGGAATATAAACTTATACATTTAACTTTATTTGAGGAGTATTTATATTGAGTTAGCTACTTCCTTAAATGAATTATAATCATGTGGAGATTCGTCTGCCTTACATCTACACTTGCCTTCAAATGTTAAAGAACAACATATTTTTCAAAGCTCGACATAAAAAAATAACACTAACAATAAAATTTATAATTTATATAAATGATAAAAGCGAACTTATGTAAAGTTATGCAAAAACACTAGATATTACTTTTTTTGATTGAAAAGAACGGGTATATGCGTATGAGTGAGAGAAAAATGTAGAAACATTACGCTTTTGTAATTCCTTTAATAACCTTGGTTAAACCTTTCAAGCAGGATTTCTTAAATGAGGACCAACTACCTCTCTGAATTCTGAATGAAATAATTTCTGGCTGTGCGTGGATAACACTATCAAATGGAGTCAATTTCATTATGATCAGATATGGTTTTAAATCATGAAGATTATTTTTGTTTCAAACAATTGTAATTTAAGGGAGTCAAAATTATGAATGGAGCAGAATGTTTCATTCATTATTGAGAATTATTGATACTTTTTAAGGGTATTAATAAAGCAAGATGTGGAATAAAAACAGTGAGTTCATGAAAACTTTGAACTATGTTGTTAAGCTTAATAATCCTATTTATATTCAAATGCATGACACCACATAAAAATTTTCAGATTTGCTCATGTTTTTTTGCGATTTTAATTTCATTTAATTTAAAACACTGTGAATTGAATGCGTTTTACTCCATTATTAGGACATAATTAATCTGAAAATTTTAATTTTTAATGTTTAGTTGAATACTTTTAGATAATTTAGTAATTTAAAAAATCAGTGTTCAATATTTGGCAAAAGAAATCAATGAAATTAAATTTAAATAAGGGTAATTTTCACTAAACACTTAACAGTCATAGGCTTTTAAGATATATGTATTTTTTAAGAACAAATTTTATAAAAATAATAAAATAGTTTTTTAATCATTTAATTAAAATCTATTTTATTATTAAAAATTATGAATAAAATGTAAATTATTTTTTGCAATGGAGAATTTTACTAAATTTAAGGAAACTAGTATTTTTACTTATTTTCACCAAACATTTTAAGCTAATGAACTGATGCTACGAACGTTTTAAGCTAATTTTAAGTAAATATAATATTTTGTTAGCAAAATATCATTTACTTAAAATTTTGTATAATAAATAAGTAATGGTTCAAGATAAATCGCACAAAGATACGAGATAGCGTTATAACTCAAAAGAATGTTGACCTGCCAAAGGTTAAGAATCCTAGCATTAGAATGATTAAAATTACGAGACTTGTGAGTGGACTGATCATACAAGTTCAAAATAAAATTTCATCCTTAATATTTTATACAACAAACCTATTCCAAGGTGGGTAATTTCTATGATTATAGATAACTATTTGTTGCCATATCAGTTCACGCTCTAAAGTATAGCTGAACTGTTCAGTGAAGAATTTAAAGCACATATTGTCCTTTAAGGTAAATTGCAGTTTTCCTGCTTTACCAAAAAGCATAATTCTCTGTGGTCGTGGAGGCAAGAATTGGAATCTAATTTGCATGCAAGATTAGTATCTTTGCATAGTAATATTTGATGCTCCCATCTTAGGTGCACAAGATGGTCAGACATGAGTAGGGATAGAAGTAGTTTCCTTGATCTTGGAATCGAAATAGCATAAAGTGTTAACTCTTACACTTTTTGCTGTAAACATATAATTCTTAACAATAGAATTTAAACACCTCAGGAAAATCTTACAATCAACAAAAGACCTTTGATAATCAACAGAAGACTTTTTTCAAAGCAATGATAAAATAATATTTAAGAAAATCTCATTTCCAGTTATAAATAGCGTTCTTTGATTTAAGGCCAAACATCATCACACAGGATATTAATTTATTTTATAACTTAGATTTTAGCTATAACACTTATATAAAATTTCATTGAGGTTCATCAAAATTTGATAATTGTATTGAGCTTGTAAATAAACATTTGTTTCTAAAACAGTAGGTAGAATTATCTTGTTTTAAATTCCGATCTCACAATAATTTGAATAGATATTGTTGTATTACTATTTGATCTACATGATATATTTTTAAGATTTCCACATTTTTATCATGCTTAAAGATGCCAAAAATAACCTTATATTGCATTCAATATTCGGGTCACAAAAGGAATATAGAAAGATCACCAATGGAATTTTAATGAGCTTAGGAAGAACTATGAAAAAATATTTAAGATTGAATTTCTATTTAATTTTTGCTAAGATCAAAACTAAAATTTGTTAATTAGTAAAATAAAATTTAAGGACACTCCAAAATTGCCAAATGTGTGATTCGTTGAAAACTAATAACTCAATTTAACTCCCTATACTAATTATTTCTCTGTATTAATAACATTTTTAGAAATTTTTTATTCTGTTATTTTGCTTGGTGTGTTTTTGAAAATATGCTCGTGTCCATTTCATTTAGTTTCCTTACTGGGTTATTCTGGATCACTTGCATATAAGAAAATTTACAGCTAATTGTTTGTTTATGAAATAAATAAAAAAATTGTTGCATTTACTCTCGACGTTCAACATTATAATAATTTTTTAAAATAATTAAGTTATAGCTACATCAATAATCTCATAAAAAACGTTCGCTGAATAATTTTATCTGAATTTCTAGTTTCCTTTAATCACCACAGTTTCATTTCTATGATCAATGAATTTTCTTCTAATTCTAAGTTACGCTTAGATTTCTTGATGTATAAAGGAATTTAGAACCAATAATATTTACAAGTAATTAAGTTACAACATCAAGAACAATCATTTTCCGTCAAAAATATTGTATAAACAACTATTTGATACTATTAATAGTTAGTATTATTTCAATGTTTGTTATTAATTAATTTACAAGAACAGCACAAAGAACAATAATTTTCCTTTAAAAAGATTGTCTACACAACTATATCTGATTTCTTAAAATTTCACCAAGCGTGGTGGTTAGCAATTAGTTTTCCTTTAACTCTAAACGTCGTTACATATAATTCTAAATCACATAACTCCTTCTCCAAACTCTACTGAAAGAATCTATTCAGTCTCTACAATTGTTTCCTTACATTCTATTATTATACCAAGTATTAAAGTGCAACTTGGCGGTCTCCCAAAACAGAAATTGCTCAAAATGAACGAACCGTTGGGGTGAAACGCGACTCTCGTTGGAATCTTTAAGAATGCTCTTTTTTAAAGGGGAAATAAAGAAGAAAAAACTGTTTTTGTGTGTGTGTGTGTGTGTGTGTGTGTGTGTGTGTGTGTGTGTGTGGGTGTGTGTGTGTGTGTGTGTGTGTGTGTGTGTGTGTGTGTGTGTGTGTGTGTGTGTGTGTGTGTGTGTGTGTGTGTGTGTGTGTGTGTGTGTGTGTGTGTGTGTGTGTGTGTGTGTGTGTGTGTGTGTGTTAAAATTCAATTGCACATATTTTGTAAAGTGATTTTTAATACAGTTTGATAGGAACATTCTATAAACTTATAGACTATGCCCAAATTTTAATGAAGAAATTTAATTTAGTAAATAGTAAAATAAATGTAAGAATTTAAAAATTTTCTTTCAATTTATTTTTGAAATTTTACTTCTAAATGTGTATATTTTTTATATTAAAGCATAAAATAACTTTGTTTCATTATAAAAAATAAAAAAACCATACTTATATTAGATACCCTTTCTCTTTAAAAACGTTACATTTTATAAATATAAATTGAAACGCATATTTTCTTTTTTTCTTAAACTAGCTCTTAATGAACACAAAAATGCAATATTTTTTATTCTTCAGTAATTCAAAGGAACTTTAGAAAGATAAAATTTTTTGTGAATATTTTATGTAATCATCAAAATTTTGATTTTCATGATTAAATGTAAAGAGTAATTTTCTTTATTTTAACCATGAAAGATTAATATCTTCAAATATTTTCTAAAATCTCGAAGAATTATCTGCAACATATTCCTTAATAAAATTATCGCAACATTCTGAAAATAATAATTATTAATTGCAATCCTTCAGGCTTCCATAATTTCAGTAATTCTTCTGACCAAACTTTTTGAACAACAGTAAATATCAAAGTGTTTAAAGAATGCTTCAGATGAGTAACGAAAATTTTAATAGCTTTACTATTCTAATTTTTAAAATGTTATATTAATATTTAAAATATTAAAGCTAAACCAAGAAAAAAAATTCCTCACACTGAGACTTTTGAGCCAATAAAAGCATACTGATATGATTAAATGAACATGCAATTAGGAAATTAAATTTTTCCCAATTTTTTTGAAAAATTGCGCAGTGAATCATATATTACATATGTTATCGATTTTGTAAATTATAAATTAGTAACATAAACGTGAACCTGTTTAACGTATATTCAAAATTAAACAGAATGTGTTAAATACTTACTGTAGAAAAGATAGTTGTGAATATAGGTCAAAATTTCCATTTTATTTTTTAACAACTAAATGCACGTTTTCATACAATGAAATGCTTACTTTAGATATTAAATTATCTTATATTCTGTAAAAATTTTGTATAATTTTTGTATATTAAATTTTTGTATTTTTTAATCTCGAAAACTTTGAAATTGAATCTAGGAAAATTTAAAGTTTCCAGATGTAATATTATTCTTAAATTTATAAAACAGTTTGAGTATAAATACAATAATACCTATAATTATAAAAATAATACAATACCAGATAACTGACATTGTATTTATTTTTATAATTATATCAGTTATCTGCAGATATGAAATAAAAGGTCATTTTTAATTTAAAAAAAAATATGTTAAATTTTAGCATTTTATTAATTTTTAAGAGTTTCATAGATAAAATAATATAAACTCATAATAATTATAAAAATTTACAATATTATAAAATGGTATTTACAAAAACCGAAAAAAAAACAAACAAAGATTAAATTATCGATAGAATATGTATACACACATATGTAATTCGTATAATAAATAAAATATTTCAGAAAACAAGTCTTTTAATTTATACCCTCAAATTAATATTTATTATTAATTGAAAAGCTTTTTAAACCTTCCAAGCTCCTCATTTAAGGTATAGTCGTTTTTAACATCTTTTCCTTTCTTTACTATAACTGTCCGTGGCTGAAAATCTGGTTCGGGATCTGAAAAGAATAGAAAGCATTACATTTTTAAACAAAAAAAAACTATATATATATATATATATA
>JAPDSC010073036.1:0-10762 GCA_026290005.1 Latrodectus geometricus | reverse complement strand
AATTGTTAGTAAGAATTAAAACCAAGGTATATATCAACATATAAATATTTACTTATATGTTGTTAATTATAAACTACTTAATGTTGTTAATTATAAATTGCTATTTTATATATCGGATAGAGAGAGTACATTTATATAAATTTTCTTTCCTTAATTTTAATAAATACTAACAATTAAACGAGTTTTATTTTTGATTTTAAAACATAATTCTTCAAATGAGGAATAAAAATGATTTCTGCCCAGTTTTTTTCACGCTACTCAACTAAAACTAACTTAAAATCAAAATAAATATCACTTCAATCTATCGCTATAACAAAATGATCAGTTCAATGAACCTTAAGTAAATCAAATTGATGCTATGATTGTGAAATATACAAATATAAATACGATGTTATACAAGGTTTGATAGCGATTCCATCACAGTTGATTGTCTATAACAATGAGAACATATTCTATTTAATCCATCGACGCTCAGATTTTTAGTTACTTAATCAGAGCTCTCTAGCCATGCCCTTTCGTAGAACATGAAATACCTTTTCTTTTAATTTCCGTTCTCCTAAATAGTTATTCTAAATATTCTTTAGCTCTGTAAATTGAAAAAAATAAAATACAATCACTTGTTCTGCTTTCATTGCACTTGGAAGGTGTTTTATAGCAAGAGAATATTCACCAGTCTCACATCCAAGTTTCACAGAATACTCTATGACAATTGTGACTCTTTCATGGTAGCATGGTACCCTATTTGACACATCAGGTCACTAAAAGGGCTACTTGAGACGCTAAGTTGGACTCTATATCATTTATGGCCTGGCTGTTCAAAATAATTTATGGCCAGGAATGTTTCTCGATTTTAATGAACATTATATAGTCCCATAATATCTCTTAAAGCATCCTAAATTGGTATTACAGTTCTTTGGGGTTAGTTAAAGTTTTTACCAGAAAATAATAAAGATAATATGTCAAAATTTCAAAATTATTTGAAAATATTAAGATTATGGATGCTTAGTCAATATCCTTAGCATCTTCAACAAAGGTTAAATGTGTGTGAGAAGGTTTGTTTTCTTTACTTTTATAAACTGGTCGAAATATATCCATTCCAATTATAATGATGCGGAGCTCAACTACATTGAAATGATTTGAAATGTCATTCGTGACGGATCCTCTTCCCTTTATATTCTGATGACCTGTACACACGCAACTGGAACATTCAGGGTACACTGGGTATCTGAATTTATCATAGCATGGCACACAAACCCATAACAGGTCGCTATGATCTGGTTTGAGGTTTCAAAATAATGGCATTTATTTAGAAGTACTATCACACCAGATGAACATAGTGAAAGTAAGCAAATTAAATATTAACTTCTAACATTTATAAGTTAATTCTTCACTTCAATTAAAATTTGAAAATTTCCAAATGGTATTATTCTTGTGTGTCTACCCATTTTACATACATTAAAGGAAATTAGCATGTGCAAGTTTGTAAGCTTAAACTTGTACATACTAATTTCCCTTAAAATTATCATCATTATTTTAATTTTTCTTTCATTTATATTATGATATGTAGTTATTATTTTTTATACATCAAAGCACATGTAATGAAAATTAAGGTGTACTTTAACTTATTTAGGTATTCATTAGAATCTACTTACCTTCCCCAGGATCTGTTTCATCGACATAAATTGACATTTCCTACTCCCGAGATGGTGTGTCTAAAAAGAAATAAAATTTCACAAAATATGCATTACATAAACATATTTACAATTTTAATAGTTCTTTTTAATATGTCAATTTCTTTAACTTTCATCATATTAGAAAATATTGAAGCGAAAGAAGGTATAAACAGAAGAATTATTATTCCTTAATTTTATAATCAGTAAGACGGCTATGATATAAATGCTTTGGTTTTGAATGCACTTTTCTGATATTCTTTTCTTCCGTTATTTCTAAACGTTATGAGAAAATGTTTTTTCTCTTAGGTTTTAGATTTTTTTATGAAATTATGTCGAATGATTCTATTATTAGATGTGCTTCTCAGCATCACATTTGTGCTATGTGATTTATATAAGGTTTTTAATTGTTACTTGTATATATTCATTCTAAAAAAATTATTTTTTGTTAAATTAATTAAAATTAAAATATTATGCGTGTCTTGTTTTTTCATGAAAACACAGAATACATGTATAAATTTGGGATAAAATATTCAGATAGAAAAGAATTTCACGGATACGGAATATGTCACCTGAATTTATATCTTGCAGCTCTGATACTTGAGACAGAAAATGGCAAACATTTTGAAGAGAAAAATCATCAATTTACATTGCAAACATGTTTCAGAAACCATTAAGCATTCAGTGGACAAATTTTAGAAGTTTTAATCGAGTATCTGAAAGAACATTCTAAAGTTTAATCGCTGGGAGGAAAGAGACTTTTAACTGGGGCCTCTTTATCATTACATTGTTTGAGGATAACAAAGAACAAGTGGGTTCCTGTGATAAATTTGAGGCTGCACTTAAAAAGCTATTTACAGTTGAATTAAAAGGCTAAATTGAAAAGGTATATAGAATAGGGCGGAAAGAATTAAAACCTGTAGAAGGCAATCAAAGTCGAGAATGTCATATATCTTTGTTAACAATTTAACCCTTATGTTAATGAAGTAGACAAAGTAAGAGGCTCAGTGAAAGTTAGTAAAGATATTTATAAAATGTTTCTCCTGACATAATTTAAAACTTAAGACGAGTTAATCAAGGGGCTCTGGCAGTAAGACAAAAATGACCAGTCCAGAAACTTTCCAACCTTTTTCAGTTACCAATACTGAAAAAATCACCTTATCTTATAGCAAAAGTTCATCAAATTATTCGAGAAGAGCATCAAAATCTATCCGAACCCGTCATTAAGCAATCAAAACCAAAATTAAAGACACTCAAATCAATTATAAATAGTGAAACTGAGCTAACTTTAGAAATAATAGAAAAAAAGTACTAAAACAGCCTATCATTTTAACTGGACCCTGATCAACTTCCTCCGAAATCACGAGAAAACAGCTTGTAGTACAACCCCCGCAGAGGAAAAAAAAGCTCAGGAGTGAAAAAGTGACAAATTATCTGAACTTTCCTGAACTGTACTCTTGTTTTATATTTAAAAATTATTCAATAACGCCCCCCTTTTTCAGTCTAGAAACAGATTTATCATGACTATGAAACTCAAACAGGAAGCATTGACATTTATCATCCATCTATCATGTAAATAATTTCTTTGTTTCTGTAGACAAAATTATAATTTTTTCATTTCTGTTGAGGATTAAAGAAAATATAAATGAAATATATTATGTAAACTCTAATATCCTAATTTAAGTTGTTATACTTCATTGTTTTTCACATATGAAACATTTATTTATATATTTAAATAAAATTAGTATTAAGTGAATCATAAAATAAATCGATTGAAAAAATGTATTATAATCCTGTTTGCATAAGCAATTTCAAATTTTAGTGAAAAGTGGTTTTAAAGTAAAAATATATAGTATTATTAAAGTACAGCAAATAAGGATATTTTTATATGTATTATTAAAAATATAAAACAAATGTATTAAAAAATTATCTTATTAAAGACCTCAGATTTTGTTCTTCTGACATCAGAGTGTAAGGAAATTATTAAATGATTTAAATTGAATATGAAAAGGCGGTGAAAAATAATTGAAACCACTAAAAACTCAATCAAGAGGAAATGGTAATTTTTGATTGAATAGTAATGAAGAAAAACGTTATTACAGAAAAATTGCTAGTAAATAAACTTCTGAGCAAACAATTTTAAATAAAGTAGCATCTGAATTAATTGAATGCCAAACTTGGAAATCAGCAATTATTTCAAATCAATCATAATAAAATTAAATAAAAGGTGGTAAAAGATAATAAAGGAAAATCTAATCGTTGGTGAAAAAACTATGACTTCAATTACATGGATGAATATCTGTGTGGCCTACATATATAGCCACCTTCTAAAATATATTTATTTAACAATAAGCAATAATCTTTGTTGTCTCGCATTCTATACAATACAAATTAGTGCATTTACAACTATTATTAATTTGGGGATACTTTACTTAAATAAAAGCTTTGAACGCAAAATAATCATTTTTAAGTACTCAAATTCTATTAATATATCAACAAAATAAATATTCAAGGATTTTTTAATGCTAGTCAATATCTTACCTCAGATTAAATAAGAAAAGGTTTCATAGAAAGAAATTGAAACTTGCTTAGGAAATTGATATTTTTGAAGTCACATTCATTAAATTTTTTACGTTACTAAGAAAATACCAGAAGCATTTTCGATGAGTTCCAGTAAAGGAGATAACTATATTTTTTATTTAGCACAAATAGGAGACCAATCTGTTGAATACTCAATGATTTTAACTTGTGTAGATTTCATTATGAGAAATTATTTTGTGTATTTCAACAATTTCTCTTAATTTCATTATGAGAAATTGTTGAGAAATTCGCAAGGGGGATTATTAAAATGACTTAGCTCTAATCATTTGTAGTTTCCTTGGTTTAAAAATAGTTGAAGAAATAATCATTTAGGTCTGCTTTCATACTCCATGCAGAAATATTTGTGTTACATAAATGAAATTCCAGGTTAAAATGTAGTTGGATAGAAAATTTCGCTCGAATGATAGTAATGTATCTGCATACAGACAGCCCTCATCATTGATCATGTGTGTTTTCTTCCTTCCAGTTTGTTTGTTATTGTATTTTAATTGTATTAGAAATGTGTTTATTCGCAAAATTTGGGTAGTATGATTATATAAATGTCAGCTTTCTTTATAGAAATTTCTGTAACATTTTTCCAAGAAATTATTTTTCCCATTAACGATGTATAACGAATTAATAGATCTGAAAGTAATTTCATTTCTGCTAATATTGCATCACTTGAATGTGATGGAATTGAGATTCCTTGCTGTAGATCTATGCTATAGAATAACGGATGTATCCTCGTAATATATCTACATTATTTTTTAATAAGTGCATAAAAGTGAAACTAATATTTTAAAATTTTTATTAATTTTTGACCCATTTGTAACAAAAAAAAAAAATAATGTCACAGATGGTCATTATAGTTTTTTTGATAAACTGATTGTCATTAATAGTTTTTACTGGTGTCCTTTCACATACACAATAAATAAATAGTAAGCAAATTCCTAGTTTTTTAATGATTATCCGAGTTGTAGATATTAAGTCAAGAATAGTCGATATCCTATATAGAATGATATATAGCACCTACCTTGTAGAATTTAGAATTCTTAATAAAAAGGGTCAAAATTCTCGTTAACATAATCCAGGAGTATGAGTGGATGTCACCGTAAAGATTTTTAAAGACAGATGAAAATAGCACTGGGTACTTGTAAGCATTTTTTAATTCCTAGTTATGAGCAAAGTTTGTTTTATCTTCAAAATAATTATATTGACTACGATCGTATCATGAACTATATTGATAATAAAACCATTAATGCATGCACTCTTTATTTGAAAGAGATTTTATGAAATTTATTTGTTATGGTCATACTTTTTGTTCTCGTTTCTACTATAGAGCATACATGACATTTTATTGCTATATGTAAGAAAAATACTTTAGAGTCTTATCTTTAGAAACATTTGTTCTCTTGTATGAAGCTTTAAGTATGTGATAATATGTACTATATTATCATACGTAAAAAAAGTAAGCTTATTATTATAATTATTATTGGGATTTTTGTGTGTTAAGACGATTACTTATAGATATCCACAATTTAATAATTGCGGAGAGCAAAAAAATTTTCTAGAGCAAAAGTGCACCGACTTTAACGCATGGGAAAGCTCACCTAAACTACATACAAGATAACACGCGCTAAGTATGTAATGCCAGAATTTTTTGCTACTTTTAAATAATATTACCAATTTTACTTTCACCACACTAAATTCATTTTATGTTAAAGAACAGATATAATGCTTATATTAAAAATTAATTACAAAAATTACTCTTTTATTCACATTTTTTTCTAAATGTATATGGTGCGTTTGTATTCAATACACTTTAATCACATTTAACATAAGATATTGAGGATTGTTTTGTATTTTTACTAGAGCAAATGTGATATATTTTTCTTTGGTTAGATTTTTTTTTTATTTTTCTTATCGGATAACTTGGTTTACATTATGAAAAGGGCTTTGTTAATTAACTGTTCAATGAAATTTTAGAGGAAGTGATTGATGCGTGCTTCTGTTCTGAGTTTTTCATTTGAAGAAAAATGTCATTTTTCCTTCATTTTAATCACCGTGAGTCATTTTCTTTTTGTGGTGAGCATTTATGTTCCCAAGAAAAATCTACACAATTTATTTCTTCATTCATCTATAAATTAAGATATTTATCGATTCTTTAAAAGTTGATTTACTTTTAGCATACCTTAAAATCGTTTAATTTCCTCTTTGTACGGCTAATAACATTTCATTTTACTATAAAATTGAGAAAACATTAGCTAAAACCTAAATATATGCTGTGCCTTAAAAATCATAACAGCAAAAATGTCAACAAAAGAGAAATTAAGAAATGTGGAAGTTACAACTATTAAAAAGTAACTGATCATAAATACAGTTACTAAAGATATGGAATATTTTTAAAAACAAAGTAGTATTACTCTAAATTGTATTATAAGAAAGACCTGGCCTCTAAGACCCAGTATGCATGCACACGGGTTAAAGAATTTTTTCCATTTGGTTACTGAATCTGAAATCCCTCATCAGCAAAAGACTGAATTGCTACACATTGGTTGCTCAGGAGTTTAAAGAAAATATTCTAGGTTACCTATCACTTCAGTTTCATTTATATCTTAAGAATTGAATCCTGACGGCAAATTTACTATTATGCCTTACTGGCCGCCCAAATTGCAACAACAAGAAAGACAATAGATATCACCACAAAATTTATTTTGTAGATAACATGTTGACCAAGTATCAAATGATTAAATTTGTTTACTTCTGTGAAGTGTGGCGCCTGCCAAAATCAGTTGCCAGACTAAAGAATAAGAGATTACCACTACCACAGGCCTAGACATTGATTCAAAGAGACTTTGGATATGTTCTTGGGCTACAGCAGACCAAACAGCTTCCATATGTTTCCATGATCTGATGTGGCAGCTGGGGATACACTCTGGAACAACCGTAGAGCAATCATGGACCACATCTTTCCAGAGAGAGAGCCGGCCACGGAAGCAATTCAATCTGGATTTGACTAAGAACCCTTGGACAATGCATGCCACGTGTGGTAGCGCACTATAGTGTTGAAATATGGCTGTAAGGAAACCCTGAATGTCAGGAAGGACAACTGACTCCAACACTTCACAGATGTAGCGCTGGTTGTTTAAAGTACCGGTAATGCGTACTAGAAGAGAGCGAGAGTGATATCCAATACCGCCTCATACCATATTACCCGGTGCAGGACCAATGTTGCAATGCATAACGCAGTTGTTCAGCATCCTCTCTCCATCTTGTTTCCAGAGTCGAATGCGACCACCATGGTGTTGCAGATAGAAGCGTGATTTGCCAGTATCATTCCATTCTGCAGTCCATATCTTTTTTTTAAACGAACCATTGCTGGTGGAGACGTCTGTGGTTCTGCTTTAAAGTTAAACGAAGCAATGTACGTCTTGTGGACAGACAACTCTGCTGTAAACGGTGTCGAATGTTACACATAGACACTAGATGATGCGTTACAGACTGAATGTGCTGTTCTATGGTCCGTGATGTGGCTGAGCTATCAGTCACTAGCATGCGCACAATTTGCTTGTCATCACATGAAATGGTGCACTGAGGTGGATGCGATCAAACTCGTCCGTCGTATCCTACTGCATCCAGCCATCACATATACGCATTACAGTTGTTTGGTTTCGTCCAATATGACTACCGATTTCCCTGAAAGATAATCCACAATCTCGGTAGACCATTATCCTTTCTCTGTTGAACTCGGATATTCAATCAAAAAAGACCCCTGTTTTCTATGAGGCATAATTGATCTTACTTGAAAAAAAACCACAAGAAAAACATAATTTCCAAACTGTAAGTCGTCAAAATCTCCAAGCCTTAAGCAGCTCTTTAAAGTGGCGCCACAGGCGTGGGTGACATGTGTTTGCACTGAAATTATAATCATTTGCATATATTCTAATCATTTGTATATCTCACTTCCTCTAATGCATGTTGTAAATTTCATGTTTTATTTGCATGCTTCTTTCAGGGTGTTGCATTTACGGTGGCCAGCTGTGTAGATTCGATTCGAGTCTATAATAGTAAATTTTTTGTGAATAATTCCATGTAAAAATATGTTAAGAAATATTATATTCAACAACTAAAATAAAGAATATAAAGAATAATTCCCACAGAAAGATTTCGTCAAACGCTCTTCTAAAAATTTAATCTCATTACTACAATATAAGTATCTAAGATGTTTTTCTAACTAAATCTGCAATTTAGTGTTTCATATTCTTGTCCATATAGTTTTTTGATGTCTTATGTTCAATATACTCAAACGTTCCTATATGGAAAAGCTTTCAGCCAGTTCTTTTCTTGAGGCAAATGAATTAGAAAAACTTGAATAAAATCTTATTGTATCTACTATTATTTTATTTAAATCATTTTCTAGAGCAAATAAATGAAATATGTGGTGGTATGAAGCTCGTATATACTGATCCGTATTATTCGAAAAAGTAGATATATTTTTTAAATATCTAGATGCATTCAAAATTTCTAGACGTTTTGCGAAAGGAATAAAAAGATTAAAGGTTGTACAGAATTTAGTTTCTCAACTGAATTATCTATTCTGTCTGTGCCAGAAGCTTTTTATAATATATTTTGTGCACGACATAGTTGATTTCCTTCCAAGTGAAAGCAATATCAACAACTACATTGTATGTGGTTATTCAGAGACCTTTGCTGCCTTTGTTTATCTTGATCTAGTGAAAGATCATCAACTAGAACTCATTCATCTTAAAAACAATACCATTCTCAAAATTTCTTAAGATGATTACAAAGTTTTAAATTAATTGAAGATCATGCTGCATACTTACATAGAAACGAAAAATGCTAATAAATCATTACATATTATAATAATCAAAGTACGAATCATGTATGTTGTTATATGATTTTGTCATTACATTTTTCTTTTATTTTTGCTCGTGTCTCATTTTATTTATATTTTTCTTGTCTTTCTGTTTCATTACTCTTTCTTAAATTGAAAATCTTATTTATTCTGTTCAAAAACTTAAAAAATGTTAAAATAATTTCCAAATTCTGGTTAACTATAGTTATGAACTAAAATCATAAAAGTGGAATAAGATGAATAACAAACAGTCGAATTTAAACTTAAGTAAATACAATGAATAAAGTATCGCTTTATGTGGATACAATCTCATCTTACATTTTTTTAATAAAATGCTTCATAATTATCAGAAGACAACTAGAATAGCTCCGACAAATTTCATGAAAATGCCCAAAATCTAAGAATTTATATAAAATCTGTATGAATGACTTTAATTATCTGATACATATTGTATACAATGAAAATATGTATACGATAATCTTCATTTTACATCAGACTTCATCAGCGTCTAAACGATTAATTCTTATTGTAACTTCCAAAGCAATATCCTATCATTATTTCTATCAAAATTTATTCTTTCTTAGTATTACTCGAGAACATTGAAAATAGCACACGAAGAAGGAAGCATGGAAATAAAATGAAACTTAATACAAATAATGATGCAGATGTGAGATTCATTTGATTCCACAAACAAGATAATTAAGCAAATATAATGTATACAATTAAAATACAATACAACCTCAATAGAGAGGCGAAACACCTTCTGCTGCTGCAATACTACCGCCACACGGTTCAGCATCGAATTGATTTGAAGTCTGAAGTTGTCCTGAGACAGATATGCCCACAAATCTTTAACAGCCTCCTCCAAATCATATATATAGTGACACGACGGCATCTGCCGTTTTAGCTAGTGCCAGACATACTCTATCGTGGGCTACTCTGGAGAGTAGGCTAGCCATGGAAGAATACGAACACGACGCAGAGTCTTGACCAACTCGAGCAGTATCTGGGTGATCATTATCTTGCTGGAAAATTGCTCCTGGAAGACCATTTAGGAAAGGTCTTGCTTGGGGCGAAGAATGTCATAAATATAACGCTGGCTTTTTAAGGTTCTACTTGTCATAACTAGAATGTACAGACTATCATAGGCTATGTCGACCCCCAGACTATTACATTACTGCCTGTTGTGCAGGCAATGTGTCTCGCAACATTATTGGTGGAAGGGTATCGTTCACCAGGTTGCCTCCACACCAGTAAGTGGTTATCATATCTCTCCAAACAAACCTGGATTTATCACTAAGCAAAACATTTTGCCAATCTGTGGCATTCCAAGTCACTCGGTTTTGTCACCGTTATAGACGGAGCCACCGATATTGCGGTCTTACAGGCAATACACGAAACGAGTACTTGGATAGCAGATTCTCTTCTACAAGTACTCTGGAAATGGTTGAACAACTGGCACCTCTACATCTGCGTGTATCATGGAACAAGTCAGAACAAAATCCACAAGCACTTGTCATGTGATTCTTCGTGACAAGTTCTCCTCGTCATATTCCGGGTCTCCCCACAGTCCCCTGATAGCAAACAACGTCCATTGAACATCCCTCGGACATCCAAAACATCCATATTTGATCCT
>JAPDSC010073024.1:0-13987 GCA_026290005.1 Latrodectus geometricus | reverse complement strand
ATATTGGCTATATTAACACATGATTATCTATTTTGCGAATATCTTTTCAGTGACTATTATCAGATTCATTAAATAAATGATTATTTCATTAATAATAACTTAATATTGGCAGGAATCCTTAATTCTAATTATTTTCATAATTTTGTAATAAACTGAGTACAAAAAATACTAAATCTCAGTGAATATTTTGGTATGACACTCAATTTCTTGGTTTCATTATAACGAAGCTTCCTTGTATAAAAAATTATTGATATTGCAAAAATTAATATCACAATACGTATTTTTTATAAAATAAATATAATAAGAGTTTTAAAATTAGCTTTTTCTTAAAAATTTTAATTATTTAAGTCAAATAAAAACGTTTATTTCATTCCTACAGTTATTAAATTCTCATTTTTATTTATATGTTATTTTAAAAGTTTTTATTTATATTAATTTGCAAAGTAAATATAACTGATTTTAAAATAATATTAGTTGCAATTTGTGAATATAATTGAAAATGAAATCACTTAATTTCTTGCACAATTATTTGAATCAAATCTACTTAAAATATTCTAATTAAAACTATATAAATATGTACGTTTGATCGACATTATTTAAAATTTTACTATTACACCCAGAAAACATGCAATTTTGAGTTAATTAATTTTCTTATTAAGTTTTTGATGCGATAATTACGCATATACACCATTTATTTTAAATATTCACATGTTTTTAAACATATTTGACGAACATACTATCGAAAATCAAAATTTCTGAATAAACCTGCAAATTTAGTTTAAATTTCAAATAAGTTCAATACCAAAATAATATTTAAAAACGAGAAAAATGTTGAGTAAACTTTCACAATTGTTGCAAAGCTAATTAATTATTCAAATATAAGTTATTTATTATAATTTACAAATATTTAATTTTAAGATTACTTTTAAATTATGCAACTTGAAATGAGAAAACAGGTTTTGTATTATGAAAACAGTGTTTGTGAAATTATTATCACCGAAATAACAATCAATTTTTTTATTTTTAAACATAATAATAAAACCACATTTTCAGTAATAAAATTCACGGCTGACTCGATAGCAAAACGCAGCCAATAGGAGAATGTCTAATCATGTATAAGTACTCTAACAAGGTCACAAAATCTCAACGTCACGTACTTTATCAATTCCTCGCAACAATGCATCTGTAACGTCAGCGAACATGACGTCAATAAGACGTCGACGGGCTGATGTAAAGAAGTGCACGCTTGACGTCATCAACAGTTTGGCATTTCTAACCATAAACTTTTCGACCCAGTATAGCACTTTCCTTAAAAATATAAACAAACAAATATTTTTCGGAGAAAAATAGTTATTTTTCTGCGCAAAGCTGTTTGATGTAGCAGATCATTTCACGCGAAAAATAATTCCCCGAATAAGATAATAAAATTCATTAATAGAAATTGAAATTCTTGGAATATATATACATTGAATGTGTATAAATTAAAATTTACAAACTAAATTAGTTAAACGTATTATTATAAAGTTGCGTGCAGTTTTTAACAATAAAATATTTTATTGAATTTATAAAAATATTTTAATAAACATGTCTTTTAATTTTATTCAAAATCGATTCAAATCATTAGCTTTTAACTGGGTAAAATAAAGATCTTCTGCGATCAATATTTATAGATGTATGTATTTAAGTACATATGCATTAAAAAATTGAAAAATTATTTAAATTTATGCCAATATGTGTTAACATACTATTTCATGTTACCAAATCTTGCATTGAATTTTACAAAAATATTTCTATGATAAATTAATATAAGCAAACAGTTTTTCTAGTTTTATATAAAATGGATTTAAATAATTGATTTTCAATTTAATTTGTAAAATTACACAATACTAGTCGTTGATATGTTCATACATAATTATTTAAATGAGTGTATATTACAGTTTAAAAAAGAAAAACTACTTAAAATTATCAGTATATGATTGTGCACAATGTTTTGGAATAAAATGTTTATTGGATTTATATATAAATGTATTTGTGTGATGAAATATTTTAACTGATTCTATTCTAAGCAGATTGAAACCAATAGTTTTTAATTTTGCCGTGTAAAGCGAATGCTTTCAAAAGTCATTATATGTATATGCTAGTATTTAAATATTGAGAATAAATATTTCAAAAAGAGAAACGAGTTAAAAAAAATTTTTTTGTAGGGCACAGTCTTACACAATCGCATAATTATACTGTGAATTTTATCAAAATTATTTGTATGATACAGCTTTTGTTTTATACTACTAATAGAACAATTGTATAAGACTGATTATTTTAGTCTTATACAATTGAGCATTATATTGAATTTTATAAAAAATATTTGTAACAATAAATGTTTTATAAATTTTTTTCTCTAAGTCGTTTAAATCAATACCAATTAAATTTAATTAAATAAAGCAAAGGTTTATATAGGTCATTATCAACCATTTAATATCTGTACAATATAATTAAAGTTGATTTAATTTAGAAAATGACAGAATTTTAATTTTTCATACTAACACTTCTTTTTAAAAGTTGTGAAATGTATCGAAAAAACCTGTAAATATGTGTGACGCTGCAATGGTAGATATTAGAGGAAAACCATCTATGTATGTATGATAGTGATTATGCACACTAGTCTGATCAGTATTATATCTGTCAATTCCCATGCATTTTCATAGGGGTTCGAACTCATATTTATCAGTTGGGAAAATATGACATTATTCAATATATCTAGATGTGCCTTCATTAAATAAATAATAAAATATTCTATTCAGTATGAGGGAGATGTATTTTTTCCAACGCTTGTTACTTTTAATTAGTATTTGTTTATTGCAGATATATATTGCTATTATTAATTTGAAATTACAGTAATTGTAAAAGATGACAGCAATATCAGACGTTACTTTCTTTCATTGATTATATTAATTTAATAAATTTTATATAATTTAATTTAGTGCCTCAAAGTGCTTAATTTAGTGCTTATAGTGCGTTTTAGTTTCGCTAAACCGTTGTCAAACCTCTTGTGGGAAATAATAAAAAAATTAATCAAAACTAAATATAACTTCACATGAAATATATGTTCGAAAAATTTACGATAGCATATAGAAAATTTACTAGAATATATCAAATCCTAATTATTGATAAAATATTTTAAAGTTATTGCAAAAATATTAATTTACTTAAATCATTATTACCTAATGATTTTTAACTAAATTATAGATATACACACGAAGACATGAAATATATGCAAGTTCTTTTTAAAATCATTTTATGTTGGCATTTTAAAAGGAATTTTTACTTGACTTAAAAAATATTTAAATCCTACGGAAAAAAGAGAGAGAAGAAGAAAAAAAAACGCATTATTTCACATCTTTTATATCAAAATGGAAACCGTTAATATGCATATAAATATTTTCAGTTCCTATAAGAACATCAAGCAGCTTCAACTCACAATGTATTCAGCTTGAAAAAGTATTAATTATTTTTAATTAATTTATTATAAATTGTAATTGCGCATTTATTAATAACTGTAAAAAATTTAAACATTTGAAATAAAAACATAAAAATAGCTAAAGATTTTATTGTTTGTAACTGAACCTCTGAATAAATAATTTTGTCAGATTCAGTAACAAACATCGATAGTTTTTACAGTGTTCATTATTTAAAAATTAGTTGATCACTAACGTGAGGAGTAGACAGCATTAGATTTTTCATAATAGTAGATAAAAAAAGAGAAAAAGTAAAATAGTCAAATTATGATTTAATACGTATTATGTAACAGAGTTAGGACAGTTTTTTGAAGAAAACAATATCAGGAAATAGTTCGCATAAATTTTAAATTAAAAAAATATAGTTAAATTGTAAATTTATGTACACTTGTGTAATTTATATTGAGTTTCTTGTATAATTTTTTTATATGGAATAAGAATAGTTGATCTAAAACTTTTTTTTATATAGAATATATCTCTTTTTTAATCAAGAGAGTAATTTGTTCCGTAATATATGCTTTGTAGAATATGCTTTAATTTACAAAAAAAAAAAAAAAAAAAAAAAAAAAAAAAAAAAAAAAAAAAATTCATTTTTAAAAAATACACAATTTCACTTTTTTTAAATCTTTTTTTAAATATTTTTCTAAATATTTTGTCTTTATTCGAAAGTGATATACGTAAAATAAAATGTGTGAATTCCAGTCAGAAAAATAGTGATGCTAAATTTAGTTATAGTTTGGATGGTTATTTATTATTTTTTATTATTATTTTAGGATATATAATTACAGTACAAATTTAGAATTCTTAATAGGTTATATATCGAAAAAATTTGTTTATTGAAAAGCGCACCACAAGTAATTGTCCATCTCATTCAAGCACCTTGCAAGGTATAAATAATTTACTTCTTAATTTGCTAAGAAATTGTAAGGGTTAATTTCGTTTTAATTTCCATTGATGATTCTTTATGGACATATATAAAGAATACGAACGAAGAATATGTGAAGAAATGAATAAATATATAAATATGCTTAATAATAATTATTATATATAAAAAATTAGACATGGGTTACATACGTAATTCGTAAGAGTACATATACGGAAACAATCGTCAATGAAATTTATATACTTTAATCTTATTTTATTCAGAGCATAAATGTATTAATATACTTATTTTTTTTATATAAATATCTACCATCTGGTAGATGACAGAAGTCAATTTAAGGTTTACATCAATTGAGATATAGCTGTATTCAAGAATCTAGAATGACTACAAGAGAATATAACCAGAAATGAGATATAGTTTTATACAATGAGATACAGTTTTTTTTATACAATGAGATATAGTTTTTTTATACAATGAGATATAGTTTTATACAGATATAGAATATTTAATGATATTCTCTATAGCTTACTCTAAGATCGTTGTTTTAAAAAAATGCTATATAAAAATTTAAAAATGTTTTTTTTAACATTAATTGAAAAACTCAACATTTTTATCATTTGTATCTTAAACTGAAACGCAATATTTACAAGCTATTTCTGTTGATTGAGTTTTCTAGTTCAAAAGACTGAAAATAAAATATTAAGTTCTCAAATGGACATTTATTTCAATAAGCACTTTAATATTGAACTTAACTTTAAAAAACTTTATCGATTAGTTTTTATAATATCTGGTTTCTTACCTCTGTCGCGAAGACAATAAACATAGCTAATTTATATATAATACTAAGCTGTAAAGAAGAGCGATAGTTATACTTTGTTTTTGAATCTTATAGTAGTCTTTCTTAAAACTTAATGCAGTAAACTGCAAATATTTCGATGGGAATAGGTTGCTTCACCACAACTGTTTTTGGCTGGATTAAATATTGAATACAAATAGACCAATACATTTTCTGATAAGGAATCAAGTTATCGTTACAAAATGCTTTATTAGATAATTTACTTTTTCCGCTCATGTTTAAAACTATTGAGTAAAGAATCCTTATAAAATATAGATTTTTCTCCAGTTTGGTTTTTCTTACAATTTTTAAATTTTAGATCCCATTTTTAAACTATGTCAAGTTTTGAGAACAAAGATAATCTTTCCAATTTCTTTTAATTTTATAATAAGAACCAAAATGAATTGCATTCGGGGGGCAATACAATATTGCTTTAGGGATCCAGAGATTTAGTTTATCGATTTAGTTATTGAATTAAAAAATCATATGTATAAAAAATAATTTGTGTTTTGGGACACAAATTGTGTGTTGGGAAATCCTCTTTGAGAAAATAAATTAATGTCTTAAAATTTATAAATAAAAAACATTATCTTTCTGAACATTATATTATTACTAGTTATTTGATTAAAAAAATCCTATAATTTTTAGACTTTTATAACAGTTAAAATAAAATTTTTTAATTATTATTAATAAACGGAATAAATTATTCATTCTTTGGAAAATTTGGTTAGTATTGAATGCAATAGCTTATCCTTCAATATTAATAATTCTATTAAAGATAGGTGATTATGATTATCTGAATATAATGGATTGAAACATAAGTTCTCGCATAATTGCGTTATCATGTAGCTGGCTATAAGTTCATGAAATTATAGATCTTAAAGGCTTAGTTACCAATAAAATTTAAAAATTCTTTTAGCTTTATTATATTTTTAGGATATTTTTATTTTACTTTGATAACAAACATTTACATACACAAATATGACAAAATAAACAAAATGCATATAAATTACATTGTAAATACGATTTTATTACTTTTTACTGGAATTTTATTGATTGAAATATTCTTGAACATTCTTGAATAGTACTTTGATTAAACTTCATTATTAGTTTTTACTTTGATTAAACTTCATTGTTAATTAGAAACAACAATCGCTTAATGTGTGTGTGATAAATTATATTTACATATTGTTCACATAAACGATTTTATTTCGCTATGCCATTAATCGCCATTAATAATCCACAAAATCTCTTTATGTAATTCACTGATAATATACTGAGTAAACCACTTTGATGATTCATTAAAGTTTTTAATACCACCGATGACAAAAAATTTTGCTCTCCTTAATTTTTTTGAAATAATGATGTTGAAAAATTTAAATAATTAAAAATGTTAATTTATAACTCTTGCAGCAATCGATAAATTTAAAATTTCAGAAATCAACTTGTCAACATTTTTTAAATTATTTTTTTAATAAATAATACTGGTATTTTTGTTGCTTAAAGGCTCATCTTAGTCTGCTGGTTGATTTTTGAGTTGATCGTGAGACATTGTTCAACAACGGGTGATGGAACATGTATGGATTAAGTTTTCTGGCTTTTCTTCTTTCGACATATGGAAATGATCCACAATCAATGAAAATTCCTCCAAGGTGACAAGACACTACAGATGTTGAAATCCTTAAAATATAACCTTCGACTGTTCACACGTAAACGTTTAATGCGGCGCAAATTTGAGTTTTTGTATTTACTTTAAAACAACTAAGTACCTTTTTGAAGGCAAAAGATTTTCTGAAAAAAATTTTGATTTAACTCTTTTTTTTTTAAATTGTATATTTATATTATTGACATTTAAATCACAATACGTCTTTTAGCGTCTATTTTTTAGTACAGTAAACACTCGTTTTTATGAATCTCTTATTTATGAACTCGTACGATTATTAGAAATAGTGTCTGGCCCCTAACATGGTACCATTGATGCATAATTTTAATTCCCGTTTAATTAATCATTAAATTAATATTTCAAATTAAAATCCCAATCATTAAATTAAAATTTTGAGAAATCTCCGTTTTGCGAACTCTTTCCAGGCAACTTTCGTTTTTGCTTATCCTTTTTCACATCTGATTTTATGGTTGAGAATCTTGAATCGATATCTCTATTGGATAATCATAAACTCTTTAAATTATGAATAACTGTTTTTCCGATGTTGAAATCTGGATTTTTTTTTAAACTATTCGTGTGATATTTCTTCTTCCTAATCCCAATTCCGTTTTACAATCCATGCACCATAATGTAATCTATGGTTTCAAGTGGGAACAGGGTAAGAAATTCTAACAAAAAAGAATGAGATTGTGAACTGGAACACACCTTTATGAAATAGACCGTCGAAGCACAATGCACTTGTTAATCTATGCTTGGAATGACATGTCAGAAAAAAACGATATCTTTGTCATTTTGATATTCGGGTCTTTTTCATGAATCACCGCAACTAAAGAAATCCAAGAATATTTACCTGATTATTTGAATGAAGAAAGGTTACTTATTCATTAATTTCAACAGGGAAACGTATTGCTGCCTGAAATTTCATTTCTAGACTGTTTGAAAGTGGACTCAGGTATAATTTGTATGTAAGAAGTATCGGATGATTAAATGATTGAGAATATAAAGAATGAGAAAAAATAATAACTTTCAGATTTCAAAGAAGAAAAAAAAATGATGCTTTTCTACAATCGTGATATGTTTTTCTAGATCACAAAAAATGGTTTTTAAAATATAAATGGTTTAAAAATATGTTTTAAAAATGTGGTTTCGAAACAGAAAATTGATTATTCTTAGCCTGATTTTTCATTCATTAATTGTAATGTTTTTAAGTTTGTTTGATGATAGTTTTTAAAAATTAATTTTATTTTCATATGTTTCTCACATAGAATATACACATATTTTTTCTACAAAAATTTTTCATTTATAAAAAGAGTAATTTGGTAAAAAGTTAGTTTTAAGAATAAACACTTACTTTTTATTTTACGAAATTTCAATTTTAAGAACTAAGTATCGTAAATAATAAGATAATGTAATTATCTTATTATTTACAATACTATATATATTATATAGCAGTATTACCAGTAGAACAATATAATAATTATGTATTCGTAAAAACGAGAGTCAACTGCAACACAATTTTTTGTAAGTAAAAATATTGAACGACGGAAATTATTTACAATGTCTCCCAAATAGTTTTGAAATGAGAAAAGTTCTTGAAAATTTCATTCAATAACGAAAGGTCAACAAATTTTTAATACATTTGATTTTTTTACAACATTTTATCATTGTTTTAATATTTTAAACTTTTTTAAGTTAGAAAGTAGTATTCCCATAATTTCAGAAAACTTCATCCAGTAAAATAAAAATTTTAAAATTAATACAACTTAAAATTACATTTTAAACTAATTGTTTGCAATGTAATTTTCAACTTATAATCTTGTTATAGATTCGATAGTTTTTGCACAACAAATGAAATAAAAAATATGAAACTGTTAAAAGTTTAAAGACTTTACATGCTTCATTTTTTAGAGATTTTGTTAAAAGTGTGATTATTTCTCTATCTCAAACATATAATGACAATGATGTAAATTTGTTTAAAATGACTTTTCTTTTAAATGACAAAGCTTTTGCAATTAAGTGTTTAAATACCAAATTATAACAATTCCTTTTTTTTAATGATATCCAAGCATGAAAAAATACCTTTTCATTATAATATTTGCTGAAATGTATTTTAAAAAAATTACGGAGAAAAATTAATGAGATTTCATTAATAATAATATTTATAAAAAAGTTGAAAAAACATGAAATTATTTTCATTATTATTTTTTTATAAAGTCAGCCGATAAATTATCAACTTAAGGGACTTTTCTTATTTTATTGCTTTATTATTTGAAAACTGAAAATAAGATGAAGAAAAGAAGGAAAGTAACTTTGACAACTTTATATTCGAAAAATTATTTAACAATAATCAATTGAATGAATTTGTTATCTTCTCTTTTTATAAATATTTTAAAAATACAGCAATAAGAATATCGCTTTTCATAATTTCATTTAAATTAAGTTAAAAATGATCTTTCTGTTACTGTGTTCATGAGTTAAGAAAAAGAAAATTATGTTAAGAAAAAAACATCTAATCACGCTATTATAAAATTGCTTCAAATGAATTGAACACAGATTGTTTTATTTTTTATTAAAATTTATTAATTAAGCATTACAAATAAGTAAATTCTAATCCCTATTTTGCATTGAAAACAATCACAAAATTTGATTATTAAGTTCAAATAAATAAAAGTTACATTAATTTATTACTTCATTTTAATGTCGTTATAAAGAGTAACTCTTATCATATTGTTATTTTTATAGAGCATTGTAAATATGTTTTTACCATATTTTTCTAAATTATCATTTGTTTGGTAATACTCAAAATTGAATATGAAAGATAAAATATCCAGTTAAACTACTCTTATGACTTTAATAAGATTAAAATTCATTTTACAATGTAAAATTTATTTTGAAAAATAATGTATCAGCCATTTTTGTAAAAGTTCACTGTGTGAATTTTATCGTTGCTATTTTATGGAACTATTGTAATATTTAATGTAATTTAAATATAAAAATATTTAAGATTGGGGAAGAATCTACATTTTTTTCTTCCAATTTTGCAGATATATTTCTTTATAATTTTCGTCACACTATTAAAAAGCTATTTTGTAATTTAGTGGAATAAAAAGATATCAGTATGAAAGAAATTAAAATCCAAAATTTGATTCAAGCGCTTTCGATGAAATTATTCATAGATTTATATCCTTAAAAGATTATTATGCCAGTTATTTTGACGTTTTTCCCAATGCAATTGACTAGCATAAGTACATAATAGTTATAAAAGAGGATTAGTTCCAGTCATGTGATAAATAAAGCTTGTTTGATTAATTGTTTATTTAAATAATATAAGTAAAAGTTGTAACTTTTCTTAAGTTTAAGTTGTATTTTTATCATTTTTATCTGCATTTAAGTACATTTTTTATCATGTTTAGTAAATTTAGAAAGGAAAAAAATTCTATGAAAAAAAAGCATCTTTTCGTAAATACTTACTTGTAGATTGATATTTTGATAACAAATGAGTAACTATTTCCATCAATATGTATATAATACTATAATATGAACTCACATGTAAAGAAAATAATATTATAAATGAACTCACATGAAAATAAAGTAAACAAAAATATTTTAACAATTATTAATATAATAGATTTCGTAAGTTAAATATCAGCATCTTAAAGTGAATCACCAACGAGTGTTTGGATATTCTGATATTATGGTGCTATTGTGGGGCTTTCTGGATGCTTTATTAATTATAGTTATAGTGGATTTGAACTCATTACCGAAAGCTAGAAACGCCACAAAAACGTTATTCACTAATATATTTTGCTCACTTGTCTAAAAAACATGCCATTTACTTCCTAGTGCTTTCAAACTACTTGGTTAATTTGAAAATTTCTTCATATATCCAGGAAAACTGATATTTTTCTATTTTTATTTTCTAAATATTGTGAAAGCTTGAAATTATATCTTTTAATGAAAAATTATGTCGAGAATAATTAAAAAATAAATTATCTATGAAATTTTAGTGGAAGAAAGTTTTATTTTTAAATAACAAACTGTTAAACTGATAGAAGGAAGGCTGATAAAATCAGAGGTTTCAAATTATTGATCTGTAGTATAATGTATGAAGTAAACAAGTTTTTACTATGGAAACGAAAAAAAAAAAAATGTCAGGAATAGGTGGTACTGATTTTTTTTTAACCTCATGGAGTATAAGATTCATAATTTGCATTGTATTTTTTTATTTCCAGAGCAGCAGGTGATTTACAGACATTATCATGGCATACAGAATAGGGAAAACAGGTATAGGTAAGATACAAAATACTTATACAAAAATATAAAACAAACCCAGGAATTAAGTAAGAACTAAGATATAAAAACACATAAAATTAAGAAAATGAATTGCTCAAAGTGTCTCTGGTTCCCCAGTATCGGAAATGTCTTAAGTGCTTGATTGAACATTGGCAAGCGAATTTATAGTTAACTAGGTTGCATGGGCCTGTTTAATAAAAAAAAAAAAAGTCTTTTTAGGCGAGCTCGTCATCAATCTCGCTACCAGGTATGCCTCTGACCGATGGTATCCATTATAAAACAATTATTCTATTCTTTCCGTGTAACCATCAGCTCCTATCCCATTATGCATCTTAAGCTTTGCGCCGTCAGTATATATGTGCAATCAGGTTTCGGCAGAAGCCTTTTGTGGACAGTTTCCATCCTCATGATGAATAAAGATGCAGTCCAATCCAGGGATTTTGAAATAGAAATCAAGAATTTTCATTGCATGAAATTGTCTATATTGTTGAAATTCTAATCTGAAAGGGAAGATATATTATTAATTTTCAAAATAATTTTGTGGCAAGTAAGATAATGGTGCAATCGATATTAAAAGGTAAAGGAACCCGTAATAATTATTTAGTAAAACATCATTTTAACTCTCTTAATAATTGTCTCATACAGCAAATATTTAGTGAATGACAGCAAAACATTGAAAAACATCAAACATAAAATTATTTTAACAATGTTAAAAGTATGCGTATTATTTTAATGAAATCTCAAAGGTAATTTAATTTTTATAGCTCTTGAGTTATTTGAAAATTCAGAATAGTTCAAAATTGATTCGAGAATTTTAGAATATAATTTTTTGCAAATAAACTGGACAAAATTCCAAGAGTTTATTTTTCACTGACAAATAAATTCTTTCTCGCGAGATAATACAAATTTAATAATCATAATAATTTCCCGAAGATATACCACATTACCATAAATCCTGCACTAAGTTAAATCCCATATACAGTCATTATAAATATCACAATCTCAAAGGTTTGAGACATGTTTCATTATATATAGCATATTAAATGAAAATTCTTTAAAAAGGAAACAAAATTCAAAAATGAACCATAAGAGACAAAAGTTGAAAATGCACTTAAATTTAACTATTCAATTGTGTTTATTTATAGTGAAAAGTTTTTTCTATAAATAATATCCAAAAAAAAAAAAGTGTTGAATGTGGAAAGAGAGAGAATCTTAAATCTCTCTCATTCTTTCTGACAAATATGCTTACGCCAAACTGTACATAAAACAGTTTCTAAAATCTTATTCTTCGTTGCCTAAATTAAAAAGATTCATCAAATTCTGAATGATATAAATTAGAATTCCCATATCGATGTGTGCCTGCCACAAACGTTGTTGAACAGTCTCTATAAATAGAGACATTTTATCAGTATATTTGAATCATGATATCATAAATGATTCTTATGATATCATGCTTCAAAGGCACTGATGCATGATATAAAATCAGATGCAAATCGGAAGTGATACTTTAAATGCGATTTATAATTTACGTGAGAATTTAACCCACTTTGTAAACCTTAGTGCAATATTTTTATTTTTTAAATATTCGCTAAAGCCGCACTTCAAAAAATTTAGTGGCGTTTCCTTTTACGAAAATTACAATATTAGTTTATTTAAATTCCTTACCTCATGATTGTATTAGCAAAATAAGCAAGTATATGTTAAATAATATCAAATTACATTTTTAAAATTTCCTCACAATACAGCACTATTTTTCATTTCTAATAATTTAGTTATTCTAATTCAACTTATGTTCTAAAAGTATAGACGCAATAAATTTATATATTGTCTCATTAAATGTCCCAAGTACATTTATCACTAATATTTTCCAAGAGATTACAGAAATTATAAAAAATTTGTTCAGCTTGGAAGAAGTTTAAAAAAATGTAAACATTATTCTTACTTCATAAATGTTGATAATTTATCTATAGGAAAATTAAATATAACTGAATAATTTTTAAACATGTAAGTAAATATTGTGGTGGTTTAAAATGGTGATAAAAAATTAATTGTGCATTTAATGTGCATTATGTTTCTCATTACATCATTCTCATTACAATTAATTTTATGTGTTTAGAAAATACTATGCAGTTCCTTTTTTTTAGATAATACTTTTTCACTATTTTTAATTGACATTAAAAAGGGACAAAGTGGAAGTGTTTTGTATGGAAGGCGAATAGCGGAAATTTACAAATTATTTGAGGTAGGAAATGATGATTAATAAGAGAATAAAAATGTTGTAAAAAAAGGGGGGTGGAATCTGAAAATAATAGCGATACGATAATTTATTTTTTGATATTTTCCGATTTTATAAATGGTAAGCGTGAAAGAATTTTCTAAGGAAGACCAAATGAGGGAATATATACAGATGAATTATCTGAAGTATTAAGAGATAATTAATTAGAGAACTATGATGTAAAAGAAAATGATGATTCAGAAAATTATGAGCAGTTACGATCATGCTAAAAATGATGTTTCTGTTGATGAAAAGGAAGTTATGATTCGCTGGAAAATAATTGTTTTACAACCTACTTAATAATTTTAGTAATAAGAGTGTAATTTTAATTTTCGTGAATAAAATGTTTTCTTAAGAAACCAAAAATAGATATCTTAGTTAAGTGTTTTGTTTCGAACTTAATTTTTAATTTCATTTAAAATTATACTTACATGGTTATTTAATTCACTCAGAATGTCCAAAAACTGAAAAAGACGTTGGAAATCACCTATATTTTAAATTTCAAATCACAGATACAGAGGATTAC
>JAPDSC010073021.1:35585-56325 GCA_026290005.1 Latrodectus geometricus | reverse complement strand
AATCCTTCCTTTTTCAAAAAAGAGCAAAAAATGAAAGAACTTTCGATCTGATATTAGCATATTTAAGTCAGATAGAAAATTATAAATTATGTTATCTTCATTATAATATTTATTTTCCTTCAAAAGTTATTTAATTTTGTCAGTGTGATAAATTATATTAAATTGTTATATCACAACAAATAATATATGCTAAATTTCGATTTTGAGTGTCGTATATTTTAAAGTATTTCTTAAAATGTTTTTTGTGATGAAACATATCTTTTAAGTTCTGCTTAAAACCAGAATTATGAACACCAACTGAAAATGTTGTCTTTAAGCTCTTTGCTCTGAAGAATTGCAATATTCAATAACTACTTGTGATTCGGTTTTATAGTCTGATTCAAAGAAATTTACTATTTTTTTAACACTGATATATTGAGTAAAAGAAAGTATAATTCTCAAATATAAAATTTTGATTCGGTGGTAATAGCAGACTTATTTTTTGCACTTCTGCGAAAAATTTCAAAATGCAACAGTTACAAACGTTTTCGAAAATCAATTTATTCATCCAGGAGCGTTTTTTGTAGCTTCTATATAGAAACATCCAAACAACTGGATAAGATTTTTAAATCCTTTATTCCAAGATTTAAAGAAATCATAACTGATAAAAGCTTTTAGATTCATATATAACAAGATTATAAGAATGGTTTATTTTCAAGAGCTTAAGTTTATTCTCAAAGAATCTTGTAAAATATATTGATTTTCTCAGAGATAAGGGATTTTGTGAGGCGTTTAGATTTGTTTAAACAAAATATAGCTTTATAAGAAGAGTTTGCATGACCTCTATAAAAACGAGTTTAACACCACCAAGTTATCCATTAAAATATAGATAAACTGTGTCTATACTACAGTATAAGATTTCGTAGGCTTGTTAGGAAAGATATTGTGGAAGAGTTCTATAGTATTTGGTTGGGGAAAAAGTAATCCAAACTTACGTGAACTTCAAAATTTTATTTTTTTCAAATTCACTCTGTAGAAATAGCTTAAATCTGTTTTATGGCTTATAACTTTACCTGGGCATTGATGACATACCAGTCAACTTCGATAATTTCTGTGATTTTATCGACATTTTCAACATGTGCGATTTGCATTATTAGCATCAAAAATACTTGAGCAGAATGGATAAAACTAAAATTTAACGTAATTGGCTGTTACAGTATCGGGACGACTCTTTTTATTCCAATGGCGGGCACTTGGGTGATTAACCCTTTTTTAGCCACAACAAGGCCGGAAACTGCTACTCATTTATCGTTACCCAGTGGGTACCTGTGAACCAAGTCATGGAGGTGAGTAGCACTACCCATGTCACACCACCACAAACCCGTTTATAGGCTGTGCCGCATTCATCCATGATCACAGGAAAGGACAAGAAACAAATAGGAAGAGAAAGTACATCCATGCCCGAGCCGGGATTCGAACCCAGGTCCTCCTCATCCATAGTCAGTTACGCTAACAACTGGACAGATTGGGCAGCGTATCGGGACTATAACACCATTCATATTTTCAGCAACCTGGATTATATTTTCGTCTTTGTCAAAAAAGAAAATTATAAAATGTACCGAGTTTTCTTCCTGTTGATTTCCATTTCTAACACCCTGTAATTCATAATTAAATAAACAAAAAAAAAAAAAAAAAGAATTTTTTAGTGCAAAATGTTATTTTCTTAATGAGTATAAATCTGAAATTTTTAGATCGATACTTTATCGATCGCTACCGTCATCTATCGAAAAATAATGGATTTTTTCCCTCACTAATATATTTCGGTCACAAAACTTACCCATCTATATAATTAAAATTCTAATTGCCTGTATACTCCAAATTTTTTACCTGGTGTTCAGTTGAGAACGTTTGCACGGAATAGAATGAAACTTTCATCAGGATATCAGCCTCTGGCTTCAGTAAGACATAAACTCTGATCGATTTTGAAATTTGGATTACAACGTTTGTAATTATTTTCTCCTTGTTACAGTAATAAAGTGACAGGATCTTTTCTTGTGATAGACAGAGAGTAAAATTAATATTATTTTACTCTCTGTGTATCACAAGGAAAACTCTCGCCAGTTTGTTACCGTGGAAACAATATACATTCCATTTTCAATATGAAGGGCCAGAAGAAAGGTACCAACTTTGGCTAACTGAACACCTTGACAATAATATACATACATAACTGTGTAGGCAAGCCCAGGACTGTACCTTAAGGTGTGATACTCCCTTATCTCCAAGCAACTCATAATTTTGAACTACAGTCAGGTGACGAGATCACACTTGAACTAGCAACTTCTTCTTCCCATCCACACCGTACCAGCAGAAGGACATTGAGCATAACAAAAGATACTATCAAAATATCACTGATTCTTGACAACATTAACTCTCATTTGAAATGTGCAGCTCATGGTAAAAGGAAAGGTGAGACACGAGCATCAAAAGGCAGACGCCTGCATTTGAAGCCTTAAGTGCAGATATCAACTGAGCAGAAACTAATGGCCTTCACGCTTTGGTATGACTCTACCAGAAGAATATACTCATAGTGTACTTCATCCATTCTGCCCAGTGCTACCCCTCTCGCCACAATGAGGCGATCTGCAGGGTTTGAGAAAGAGAAACTGGGATTTTTAATTCACTTCATGGACTTGTTAAATCAGGAAGTCGAGAGTATTTTTAAGAGCAGTACTTGTGTGATCCTTTGGAGAGCTTGCGGGATGTACATTTCCAAACTGAAGGCTCAGGACTTACATTAACAAAAATCCTCTCTCGTCTGAATATCTACGCCAAATTATTTCAGAGTTTTATGCTTCATAGTTTCATTTTATAGGTAAAACGGCCAATAAAAATGCATCATAAAAACAGTACTCAAAAATATTGTAATGTTTGATTTTATTTTTTTTTCGGAAGAAATTGATGTTTTACTTATAGAGTTCTTTCAATCAAATGTTTTGAGTGTATAGTTTTGTGTACAAAATAGGACTAGGCAAAGCGGATACTCACTGAGCTCTTATTCCATTAAGCAATCTGAACTGAGTCAGAAAACGGCAAAAATTGAGAAGACCATAACTTAATTAATCAAGGAGACACGAAACTTTCCTTTCAATTATATTTGCATCAATGTTTTCAGAAAGTTTTCTTTTGTTCGAGTCTGTTCGCGTATCTTCCATAAGAACTACTCTACAACTCCAAACTACATATTTTTCAGAGTGCTGTTAAAAACATTTTAAACATTTTCAGTTAATTCTAACATATTTTAAGAATAAATTCTTAATTTATTAACAAAAATATATTTCTAACAAGAAAATTTACTTCCTTGGACTTCTTTCGCGATAAAGGCTATTCATTTTGTTTGCCTGTTGACTGGAAAGACAAATTACTTAGCAGTTAATGAATGTTAAGGAATAACGACAAAATTTACTAGCAGAAAGATACTTTGTTACTTATTATGAACTAATGAGATTATATTTGAAAGGACTTGTAAAGCTTTCTTTCATCGGTAATGTTGAAAAATGGCACATTTCCCCCATCCAGATCGAGGGCACTTTCACCCACGCAGGAAGACGCACCCAGATAACCCATCTTCAGCCACAAGTGGAATAAAGAATGGAAAGACAACAAGCAAAACCTGCCACTCCAACCCACGCTTAGAGCATCGATCTTGTCACCCGATCTGGTAGGGAAAGTGTTGATGCCATCATTATTTGGCTCGGGTATTTGAACTCGAAATCGCCGGGGATCGCCAAGTCACTGCTGTTTGGGCGTGGAAATCGGATAGATGCTAATGGCTTGCCACTAATACTCATGTACACCGGCCTTTATGACCTTTATTGACATTCGGTGCCACAATCAAGTCTGATAAATGTGAATTTCGATTTTGTGAACTTTTATGAACTTAGGGCGTCGGTTTCGGAAAGCCTATGGTCACTGAGAATTTTAATTCAGAATAAATGGATGCATAAATTGTTTGTTCGGAATTTTAAAAACTGTGTATATTTAGAAACTAAAAACTGAAGGCATTGAAAAAAAAAAAAAAAAAACGAATTGTGGATTTAAAATGGCACTCTAAGTAATAAAAAAATCACAAAGCAACGAGCAAAAGTTTCGCATATTTACCATAGTCTAGTTTTATAAATGGAAACAGATTCGATGTCGACTCCTGTTGAACAATAATTGATGGTTGTAGTTTTTCTGCATGCCTTCCTCTAGAGGAAGTTTTCAAGGATTTTTTCATAATGTTGTATGAATGTAACCTATTATTTATAAAAAGTTCCTCCGTAAGTTATCCATGAAGTAATCCAAGTTTTAAAACAACTATTAGTCATTCATTATATGATATCGAAAATTAAAAAACAGTGATTTGTTGCATATTTTTATGGGAAAAAAAAAACTTTTCGGATGAAAGCAAGAAAATTTTCAAAGATATGTTCCTTAAAGATTTGTACCCGTTGCCAAATGACCAGCGTTCCAGTCTTTATTAATCAGTTATTCAACTATTTACTCGAATGCTTCTAGGTTGTGTAACCAGTAAAAGCAGTAGGTCTAAGTTGAATTAACCATTATAGGCAAGAAGTGATTATAGATCAACTATTTGGAATCGTATTGCTGGTGAAAATGTGCTTTATGTTCTCTGCTTGGCGCATTTTCTAAAACGCCGTTGCCATGGCGAAAATCATACCGTTATTTCAAAGAGAAACTAATTAGCGACCAATGAAAAGGCTAAAACAAAAGAGTAATTATTGAGCATGCGTGAAAAAGGCTTCAAATTCTCTCCTCTGGAAGTTGCCATAAAGAACACATTAAGGATAAAAAAACGGTCCAGGTTACCACGCTTGGCGAGATTATCGCCAAGTTGGCGTGGAAGGGGACCAAACCGCAATTTAACCGTATTGTTTATAAGTCACTGGTAATTGCACTCATGTTGAGTATTCCAATCAATTGTTCAAAAGTCACAAACTTGTATTTTATACATCTATTCTAGAAAAAACAAGTTTACTTATTGCACAATCTATTTGATATTCATCTATTATTCTAGGTTTTTGGAATTTTGCTCTTTCCGGAATCTGTCAATCTACCATTTTTTATACTCGCTTGATTTGTGATGTCTTGGGACTCTTATCTGGCACATCAAAAATATAAATGCAGTTATATTGATATGTTTTTCAAGTATACAAGAACCCAGTAAGGCTTGGCGTTATCCACTTAAAAAAAAAAAAGTCTTTAGATGATGTGTCTTGAAAGACAAACCAACTGATAGGAAAAAAAGTTATCAGTATATAGCCGAATTCTTAATCTAGTTAAATGGGATGACTATGAGCTACCTTTTGTCGTGGGAAATACCATCCTACACCATCACAAGAAAGATAACAGCTGCATTCTTAAGCTAGCGTCAAATTGGACTTCTGATTTCCACTCTAATTTTTGATAGTAATATGCAGCAAAATTGAAATGGCTTTTACCTCTATTAATCATTAATTAACTTTCCTCTTTGATTAAAAATTTTTTTAGCAATCAGAAACGTTAAATTATAACTTGGGTTTCCCTCTTTTGGAGAATTTAAGCAATAATAATATTGTTGATTTCTCATTTTTTTAAATGAATATTTTATAACTGCTATACTCTCTACATTAACATTCTCTCCAAACTTCTAATGTAATTTAATAGTTATGTAACTTCGGTATTTCAAAATTCAGTTCGCGGTTTTTTTATTCTTCATATTTCAAAACGTTAGTTATCTTTTTAGATGATTATTTTTTTATACGCTTTCTGTTTTAAAGGAAATTTTACTTTTCATTGCATTTTTGTAAATTTATTTAATCATCGTTTTAAAATTTGCTGTTTACTTTTTAGGTTTTGATGATGATAAATCTATCGTCAAAAAATACATTTTCCTTGTTCCCTTAAAATCAAATATTTTTTTTTATTGGGTATATCAATCAAAAGAGCGCAATAATGATAATTACGTAATATGCTCTGTTTTATGCTGATTACATGGATTCACAACATCGGTACTGATTGCACCTAATCTAGATATTAGATACGCATGCGTAGTATCGGATTTTTAAACATTTTTTTCTGATATTGGGATCATAATTGAAAATTTAGGATGTGACCAACTTTTAGTAAATAAAATATATTTATTGCAGTTATTTGGAATAAAAATATACAAAATATTTTGTGTTTCGTTTGCTATTAATCGTAGAGATTTCTGCCCCCCCCCCCTCCCCACCAAAAATAATTGAAAAGAAATTTTTCATTATATTAATAGTAACTAAAGCTAATAAAAACATTTCTATAAAAAATAAATTAAATAAAAATAATAATAATAGTTAAATGTAACTTTTTTCATTGTAAATGAATTTTTCTTAAAAAATATATTTTTAATATACAACATTATGAATGTATTCAAATATAATTGTTAAATGTAAATTTTTATACGATCCCCGTTTTATAGCTATTATATATATTTAATTGTTTTTTATGGGTGCCATACTATAGGACTAAAGTTCATTTTGTAGAATCCAATTGTGAATTACTGATTATTTTTAATTTAAGGAGTTTCGTCTAAAGCACATCTGATCAGATCTAAGGGGCTGTATTAAATTAAAATGGTCTATGTAATTTTTCCACATTTTCTTTTATTTTTAAACTATTTTTTTCCATACAGAGCAAATAGATATAAACTTATTTTTTAAAAACAAAGTATATATTTTGGCAAATTATATTGGTAGAATTTTGTCCCTCAATTCTTTTTAAGTATAACCGTATTTCTCTAAATTTTAAGTTTCATTAGACTTAATTCGACCAGTACTGATTATACAAATGGAATATTTTCTTTTTAAATTGTAGGCAAAAATTAAAAAAAAATTTCTATAAAATATTATTAATTGGGTGCAGGGGTAAAGAATTGATATTTGATCATTTTTAAAAAATATAAGAGTTTACATACTTTTTAAAATATTTTTTACCTTATCATAAGCATTTTATAAAACAGGATTTATGTACCTTGATAAGAAGACTGAAGATGCAGCCATAGGACATAAGCAGTACATGACAGTTTATTTCGCTATCTATTATTTCTGAAGTGGGTTCCAAATAATTACACTTTTCAACCCCAAGGATTTGAAAAAGTTGAGATGAAATTTACAAGTGATCGTTATAAGACAGTAATTAAGTTTTCAATAAAGAAAACAATTTTACTCTTGAAAATTTACGAATAAAATGGTTTTATAACTTAAGTCATCTCACATATATAAATATTTGGATACTGTGTGTGCTGCGTCTATAGAAATTGTGTGGCACTTCCGATTCCAAACGATGAAAACAAGGGTTTTTATTGGTCATAACATGCAGGGTGTTCAAATGAGTGCCTAATATAGTTCCTGAATTGCCCAGTTATGTTTGAATCAGTGAGTAGCGTGCTTGTCATGAGATTATCTCGACTTCATAGTATTTTTTTCATTTTTTTTGTTAGTGTGATTGTGCATTGTCCTGTTGGAAAACAACTTCCGAGAGTAATATTATGAGAGGTAAAACAAGTATCAATCGCATCACTGCGTTTTTCCACGTCACAAGGCAAAAGGATTTCCTGTTCAATGCTTAAGCAGATGAAACAGAGTTGAAAAGAAAAGTTGTATTAGGAGTCTGGGTACACAAGCACAACCATTGAAAAAATTAATCTGAGCTCTATTGCATCCAGTTATAGCTTCTGTTGTAGTTGTTGCTTATCCCCCAGGTGCAGGAAAGCCCACACCAGGTCCAGAAGATCTGGCATAGGGTAGTATGCAGTTTCTTTTTTGGAGAGGAACCACAAGGGCAGAAGACTGATTTCACCTCTGAACACACATGCCATAGGTACCCGTTTATAGGGTAGGCAGTCATTCATACAAGGAAAGGACAAAGACAGGATAGAGAGAGAGAAAGTACATCCTTGCCCGAACGGGGATTCGAACCCAGACCTCCCTATCCGCAGTCAGGTATGCTAACCACTAGACAGAGTATGCGGCGTTATAGCTTCTTCTTCTTTTATTGATACGACAACTGTTGATTCAAAGCCTTCCCAAGAAATTTCTTTCATTCCTAGCTATTTTGGGCAATTGTAATCTCCAATTATTTACTTTTAGGATCTTAAAATCACTCTCTACACAATCTCCCCATTTCAACCAGGGTCTACCCCTTTTGCTAGTTCCCATAAGTTTATGATTGAAAATTAAATTTTTTTTTCTATTGAAGAAACACTGGGAGATTGGACCCATCGCCCACAACAAGGCCGGAAACTGTTACTCATTTTAGCTTTATCCGGTACCCCATTTTAGCTTTACCTGTGAATCAAGTCACGGAGGTACGAGTAGCATTGCCCACGTCACACCACCACAAACCCGTTTATAGGGTGGGCCACATTCATCCATCATCTCAGAAGAAGAAAGGACAAAGATACACAGGGAGGGAGAGAGAGAGAAAGAGAGCATCCATGCCCAAATTGGGTCTCGAACCCGGTAGCAACAGCCAGGAACACTAAAACCACTAGCCGGCAATTTTAAATGTTAATGATAAGGATTCATTGTGCATATGTGGCCAGCAATTTTCATGCGACTAATCTTAATAAATTTGATGTTATCTATATTCTTAAATAATACGTACAGTTCAAATTTATGTTGACGTATCCAGACTTCTCTTTCATTCTATTCTGTCTGGTATCGAGTAAACGTCCATGTCTCAGATCCATAAGTGAGCACAGATATGTTAAATCCTTTATTTGTTGTTGTTGTCGTGCGCCAGCCAGGCTGGCAATATTTTCCACTTTTCCAACTGAACCATATTTGGTGTGGAGTCCGACTTCCTCAGTACACACATGCCATAGGTACCCGTTTATAGGGTAGGCAACCATTCACACACAAAGAAAGAACAAAGACAAGAAAGAGAGAGAGAGAAAGTACAATCATGCCCGAGCCAGGATTCGAGCCCAGGTCCCACCCATCCGTAGTCAGGTACGCTAACCACTAGACAGGTTGGGCGGCAATCCTATATTTAATCATAGCGATTGATCTAAAGTTAAACTCTGAGGAAAATATACATACAAGATCCATTAATGTACTTATATTTACTTACTAAAAGAAGTATGCATGATATTGACACTACTTTGCAAATATCGGAACAATGAGGAATTGAATTAAATGACAAAAATAATTGCAGAGCAAACTTCATGCCTTTTATGTTTTAAGAATAGAACTTCCTTATATTCCGTGAACAGAAGACTTTTCACACACACACAAATCCTAATTTAAATTAAAATCTAAATATTATAAGTCAGCCCGTTTGTTACATTCATTCTCTTGTTTTAGTTTCTTTAGATTTGAGTTCAGTTACTGTGAATCCTGATATTATTGATGATATTCTATCGATTCCTACACACTTTCTACCTATTTTTCATACCATGGTAGAATACTTTTTATAAAGGCATGCATAGTTAGAAACACTGTACTGCTGAAATTTTAACTTTTAAATATGTAAATGCCATGAGGTTTTTTTTCCGGAAAATGCAGTTTTTATGTATTCAAATATAGGTCTTAATTATAGAAAACTACTATGTCCTTGAAGTTTTCGAAATCAGATTACCTCGTAATCCAAGTAGAAAAGATTTCGTAAATTCTAATCTCAATAAAAATCTAAATAATTCAAACCTACCGACTTGTCACATTCAATTTTTTTTTGTAGTTATCATCTGTAGATACGAGCTTAGTACATGTGAAATAAGATAATATTGATATTTTTCCGAGTTTACGCACCTTCTGTTATTTCTTAATCAAAATAGAATATTTTTTCTAAAAGCATGTAAGCACAGTATAGATAGAAACGCCACACTGTTAAAAATTTAACTTTTACGCTGGTAAACACCGTGAAGTTTCTGTAGGAAAACTTGTGTATTCAAATATGGGCATTAATTATAGAAAACTACACATGTCCTTGAAACTTCAAAATCGGACTTTCCCATTACCCAAATAGAGAAGATTTCGCAAATCTTGATGTAAATTAAAATCTAAATAAATCGAGAGTGTCGGGTCGTCGCATTCATATGCTTTCAGTAGTCTCTTTACCTGTTGATATCAGCTCAGTATTTGTAAATCCTGTTATTTTATTTATTCTTTTCCTGACTTCCGAGCATTTTCTATTCATCTGAAAACCATGGCAGAACATTTTTTTCTAAAAGCACGTAAACATTACGTAGGCAGAAATGCCGCACGGTTAAAAAATTAACTTTTAAATATTAGGTTGGGGAAAAAGAAATCCATTATTTTTACGTGAACTTTTTGTAACTTCTTTCAGATTCGCTTTGTAAAAAGGTTTAAAACAGTTTTCATGTAGATTTTTAGGTCTTGTGCGAAGCTACGATTGCTGACATGCTGTCAAGTTAGATAATTTTTGATATTTTATAGACATTCTCGACGATGTTGTATCCATGCGAGGTGCATCTTTATCATCCAAATACACAAACGGAATCGACGAAACCAAAATTGTGCGTAACTGGTTGTTACAGTCATATATAGGACGATAAACTCCTTTCACAATTTTAGCCAGCTGGTTAGCATTTTCGCCATCATAAAAGAAAAACGAAAATGTATCGAATTTTCTGTTTGTTGTATTCTATTTTTAAAACCTTGTACTCGTAACTGAATGAATCAAACAAAAAACCGCAAGAGAATATTTTAGTGTCTAATGTCACCTTTCCAATCATCATAAATTTGAAATTGTTTGATTGATACCTCACGAGATAGCGATCACAACAGACGTCTACCGAAAAAATAATGGATAACTTTTTCCCCAAACTAATATGTAAACTCCTTGGGGTATGTTTCGAAAATGGTGGTATTTACGGAATGGGGTCATAAATATTTCACTCTGGCCAGTGGTTCTCGAATGGTGGTGAGCTTTTCTAAGAAAGACGTGACGAATTGCCTAGATATATGTCAATAATGATTGAATATATCAAAAATATTAAAATTTTTATTTCAAATGCATTTAAAATCCCATTAGCCAACTCATGTTGAGAAAATGAAAAATAAAACTAATAATTGCTTGTTACTTTTGTATAGTCGAAAATGAACTTTATCTCATAAAAGACAAAATAAGAGATTTATTTTTTTTACAGAAAAGGCAGTCATAAACGTAAAATTTAATTTGTTTCATGTGAAAGGAAAAAAAGTGGTTCACCAACGACGTAGAAAACGGACCAATATCATTATGCTGATATAGCATCGACAGGTTGTCTATGACAATATTTTAAAATAAAAATAAAATTTTCATGGTTTAATGTAAAATAAGGATTAATAAAGAGACAAAGCGAATCGTGAGATAGTCATTATAAAGATAATATTTCCGGAAAATGATTTTCTTTTATAAAAACTGGTTTTCTATATTTTAATATGAAGAAATCAGTTTTTATCAAAAATAATTTTTACAAGCCTGTTATAATAATGCTACCAGAGAAAATCAAAGAACTGTGACCTCATTTTCATAATTACTTTCTCCTGTACTTAAATTTAATTTAATGAAATAACTGAAGTATATAATTGAGAATAATAGTTAAATGAGATTTTATTTTTAGTACATTTGTAACTTGTTTTCACCAATTATAAATTTTTTTTATAATATTTAAGCTGCCCTGAATTGTGATAAAGCGAACACTCTCTGTAGAGATTTCGATTTTATTTATGATATTGTACTTCCAAATTCGATGCGTTTTTTTATGAAATTATCAAAATTTTTTATTCGTTTATACTACCTCAGAGTTATAATTTAAGTATGACGTCATGTTTTCGTCACTAGATGACGTAATACTTAGATGGAGGATAATTATAGTGAGATCCCCACTGAGCATAAAAAATTTGACTTACTTAGTCTACGAATAAAAACTTCTAAATATGAATTTAATTTTTTATTTGAAAATAAGTAAGCATTTCAAAATAAAAGAGTATGACAAAGATTTGGAAAGTCAAAAATTATATCGTTTCCAATTTCTCCTTCGTAAATTTTACTCAAGTTTTCTGTAATAATAGTATATCCAACGATTTTATCTTCTGCAAATATTGTAAAAGTGTCATACCTTCAAGCGTAAACATTATTATCTTTAAAAGCGATTAAATTCAATAAATCAATAACGAATTTAAGAAATTTAAATTTTTATATGGTCTTATGTTTTCTGTACTTAGGAAGTAGGAAATTTTCACTATATATTTAACTGTTATATTTAATGAATTTTTCTTCATTTGTGGGACAAAAAAAATTCCCTAATTTATAACGATATTTGAAGACATTTCTTAAAACAGTTATTTCACTGAAAAAAGAAAATTCTACACAAAATAATTTAATTGTGTTAAAATTTCAATGATTTTTGCACCAATATATCTTTAATAATTACATTTAAAATAAGAATAAACTATAATAAATAAAAATACTAAAAACTTATTTAGTTAAAAAGGCAGTAAAATCGGAAAATGAAATTTTACTATGCAAGAAAAAATATTATCATTATCTGATTTCATTAATTATCGTCTGCAGCTATTAAAAAAATTAAAATTTTTTCCAATGACATACAAGAATGACATATTTTTTTATTATTAATTTGAATTTTCAGGCTATAGCACTTAAAATCGAGTGAAAATTGTATCACGACTTTAATTAGTATTGTTCTGCTGTTGTCTCTAATATATTACTTGTACGTTTGAGACAATGAAGTTAAAAATCGTTTGCAATTAGTTTTAATTTTTTAGAACATTTTTGGCTTCAAGAAATCGTTTGTTCTTGCCTGGAGAGAAGAGAGATTAAAAACGTTTTCCAGATGGGATGTCATATCTGAAGACCTAGATCTACTGTATCTATATTCGTAAACAATAAGCATTCTTCATATGAAAAAAACGAGGGTGGTCGAAAGCCAAAGTTCATAAAACGGTAAACACAGATTTGATGATTGGACTTAAGATGGTATATACTTTAGAAAATATAATTCAGTCAATAACAATCAACAAAATGTTTACACGAGAACATTCTTTGCAGAAAAAAGTATTCTTTAAATGGTTCTTTTGTATCAGTACTGAGATCTTAAATAAAAATTTTGCAATAATTGAAACATTAGAATAAATCGGTAAATAATGAAAATAAGGATGTGAATAATAATCAATGAATCAAAATTATAATTATTTAAGAAAGGAAATGCAATGGTAATTGATCAAATTGATTCGTGTAAAGATTTACGATGTCTTTACAAATGTCCTCTGATTGATTGTTTATTAATAGTTTGGAATGGTTTCCATATATTAGGCATTACTAATTTGGTAGTCATTTCTATTAATATAAATTAGGAATCATATAAAAACTCATTTATAACTTGAAACTTTTTATCAATGAAACAATATTTAAGTAAGTTAGTGTTCGTCTTCAATTATATATAAAATATTAGGTTGGGGAAAAAGAAATCCATTATTTTTACGTGAACTTTATGCAACTTCTTTTGGATTCGCTTTGTAAAAAGGTTTAAAACAGTTTTCATGTATTTTTAGGTCTTGCTCGTTACGACTGCTGACATGCGGTTAACTTCGATCATTTTTGATATTTTATAGACATTTTCGACGATGCTGTATCCACATGCGAGGTGCATCTCTAACATCAAAAATACCCGAACGGAATCGACGAAACAAACATTGTACGTAACTGGTTGTTACAGTCTTATATAGGACGATAATTCGCTATAATAAAAGAAAAACTAAACTGTATCGAATTTTCTGTTTGTTGTCTTCCATTTTTAAAACCTTGTACTCGTTACTGAATGAATCAAACGAAAAACCGCAAGAGGATATTTTAGTGTCAAATGTCACCTTTCCAACGAGCATAAATCTGAAATTGTTTGATAAATACCTCACGAGATATCGATCACTACAGACGTCTACCGAAAAAATAATGGATTACTTTTTCCCCAAACTAATATAATTTTTGATTAAAAGCATAAATAAAATTACCAAATCATCATTATGTTTTGTTTTAACTTTTAAATTTTCTTTCAATTTCAATAGATTATTTCATCATATGAATTAATTATACAACAAATGACTTTTACATTGTGTCAATAATATATCATATAAGAAAGCTTTTACGAAATGTAATCAATATCATCAGGGAATGATGTAAAAATTTACAATTCATAACTTTTCCAGCAATGTCCTTGATGCCATGAATGATTCTTAAGATGATGTGTTTTTTTCACTTTAAATTGTGCATCATTATATTTAAATCTTCTGTATGAGAAAAAAAAACCCAACTGCGTGAATATGGAGTTCTATTCCTATATTTTTGTTCAAATATTTAACAAATATGAATAAATTGCAGTAAATTCTGAATATAAATTGGGTTTCATATTAGTTTCCTATTACATTTATTAATTTAGTAACTTCTGTGATAAAGAATATTAGTAACATTACTAACAATGCCCAAAGAGATCCCTTATTGGACCACATGCAAAACTGAAGGAAGTGTGATAATTTTTAAATGTTAGATTCGTAAATTTTAACATTCTTATTTGACTTTTAAAATAAATTTAATATTTTTCGTTTGCATTTATATATTATTATATATATAAGGCAAGCTACATAAAACTTATCAAATCACAAAATACTTATACAATTTAATAATACTAAACAATTATAAAAAATCATTAAATTATCAGGAAATTTCAAATAAATCGAAACTAATATCACGCCTCTCTTTGAGACACGAAGTCTGAGTATTGATTTTACGATATCTGGGAAGACGTCTGTTGGGGTTGGTCATGGTAGTTTTCCGGGTTTTCTTTTTTGCGATACATAAATTCAGTTGGTTTGGAAAATTAAATATATGTTAATTGAAAATCACATAGTTTAAAATTTTCATGATTTGAATGAGTTACAAAGCTATATCGTGTATTTTCCCACTCAAAACCTTTAAATATGACGTCTTTGAATACCAACATCTCACAGATGATAGCTACTCAATAAAAAGAAATAATAAATAAATAGAGGCAGTCGCGTGTTTGTTTCCAAAGTTTAAAATTGCCAAGTGACAGTTGCAAGTGAAATTGCGTTGCAGATCTAAAGGACATGCAGATCGAGAACAATGCTCTTCTGCAAAAAGGATAATTTTTGATGGGTAAGTCTCTCATTGATTACATTTTTAATTGATAATTCAGCTTCTAGAAGATTTTATGTAGGAAGACCAAATTTGCACCTTAACGAGATTTGTGTTTTAGAAAAGACATCGTAAAAACATTTCAACTAATATTCTTAATTCTGAACAAGAGAATGTTATCAGCCACGATAATATTTCGAAAGGCTCATTAGATTATATAGATGGTTAGCAACGTCAGCTCCACTTACTGACCAGCATCAGCCAAATGATGAGCGCTCTGGCTTTTGTTTAATCAATTCGTGGATTCGATTCCCACCAAGATTTTAAGTATTTGTTGTAGTTTGGATTCAACGTTAAATTATAAGACATAGAGTGCAAAAAATGACTATTGAGTTATTCAAAAGTCAAATCCGCCACAAGAAGTAATGTTTGAATTAGGTAAATAATCAGGTATACTGGATTGAAAACCAGTGAATGTCCAATTTTCTCTCTGGTGAGTCCAGATTTGCTTCATTGAGTTATTCTCGACGTGTTTAATTATGGAAATAAGTGAAAATTCTATAGTTTTATGCCTAACATTGGGAAAGCTGTAAATGAAGAGGAAGTTTTAATCTTGTAAAGGAAGAAACAGCTTCAGTGGAGTTGAAAATACTTGCATGTGCTGTTACGTGAAACTCTCAATGCTCAGAAGAACAGATATTACATACTGGCTATATTCGTCTGGTTGTTTTCATATTTGATAATAGCTTATATTTGAATATGTTTAGTAAACAGCTTAGTGGTAAGATTATTGTAAGACATATTAATATCCAAGTCATAAATTTCATCATGGAAAGATTCATAGATAACTGGTTGAATTGACATGTCAAATGGATGGATCTCAGAAAACTTTCAAACATCCTCACCACATGCATGAAAAAAGCAGAAGTTCAACATCTGACTCCAATACACTCAACAGTGGATAGGATCGTACTAAAAACCATCCCCTCTAAAGATTGATGTCCTACCACTAGGCTACGATATCTTATATCTCCCAGCAATGAGTGCTTCTCTTGACATTGAGCTTCCCAGTCTGCTTTAAATCATAGTCATATAATTTAAATCAATAATCAAGATATCACTCGAAGTGTCCCTTTCTTAACTGAACTTAGTCCAAAATAATGACACGTTTAAGTCTCTTAATCAATACAGACTGCCACCCAACCTGTCTAGTGGTTAGCGTACCTGACTACAGATGGGTGGGACCTGGGTCCGAATCCTGACTCGGGCATGGATGTACTTTCTCTCTCTCTCTTTCTTGTCTTTGTCCTTTCTTTGTGTGTGTGTGAATGGTTGCCTACCCTATAAACGGGTACCTATGGCATGTGTGTACTGAGAATGTCGGACTCCACACCAAATATGGTTCAGTTGGAAAAGTGGAGCAGCGCACCCCATATTGCCTGCCTGGCTGGCACACGATAATAACAACAATACAGGCTATATGCACATCCCAGTGTGATTTAAGATTATGTGTAACTTACAGTTTCGCTGTCATCACATAAGTAAAATCAACATCAAAAAAATAAAAGATGTTACGTTTTAATGGTGAGATTCGAAGACAAAATAATGATGGAAAGAATATGATCAAGATTTAATAGAAAACATCACATTTACCATATTACGCTTAATGGATCACTTGTGACTGAATGTTCACCAAAAAAAAAAAAAAAAATTAAATCTATCAGAATCATTGACTGAAGCATTAACCTAGTGAAATTGTGATTGTAAAAACAATTTTCATTGTTCCTAGAAAGACAAAAAAAGAAATCTCATATCTGATTGCCAATCACATGGTGCGAAATTATTAACCGAAACTTAACTGTTATCTTTTTAAAAAAAAACTGAATCACTTTTCACTCGTCAGCGATAAAAGGATTGAAATAAATAAACGTTTATTTTCCGATTACAGAATGATAATTTCATCAATAAAAAATATTATTATGTGTTTGTCAGTGATGACATCATATTTCTTTATTAATGTATTTCGGTGATAAATACCATGTCATAGCAGTGCAAAGTTCTTTTAAAATAGTTATCAAATAGTTAACAAGAGCCATTTAGTTTCAGAATTACGATAAAAATAAATTTTTGTTTATCTTTTTCGGAAATACTGAACATTAATTATTTTCCATTGTTGAACTTTTCTATTGTTAAAAAATTGCTTATTATTTTACACAAATACCATAGCAAATGGAGAGGGTAAACTATTTTGTGCAAAATACAAAAGTGAAATGCTTTGTGTTCATATTGTGTATTTTGCATTTGTAAAATACAAAATATTACGGTTTTGTATGTCCCACAAATATTAAAAACCTTTTAATATTTGTGGGATTTTTCAAAATGGATAACTAATATAAACAATTTATTTATGCAGGTTTGTGCCCATTTTGAAATGTTTAATTTTGTGAAAAACATTCACTTGCTTTTTAATAAACCTTTAAAATACTTGCTACCTTATATAATACTAGATAAAACTACGATTGTGTTTAAATTTTCATTAAAATATCCTTTGCTTTTTTATAATTACCTAGAATTTTAATTGATTACATAATGTTAACATTTCATATATTAGAAAATTATATTTAATTTGGATTCAGATTTTATTAAATAAGAAGAAATGAAATTTTAGAACATTTTAGAACAGCTTTTAGAATAGAATTGAATTTAATCTTCCATTCGAATTAAGCTGAAAGAAATTTTGCCAATTTTATCTCGTATGTCATAAATTTTAACTGTTCTAGTTTTGAATCATTTTACTATCTTAATGTAAACTATTTAAGATTTTTTGTGTACTTAGTATTTTCCAATCGATCACTTCCACGAAAAAAATAAGGAGCTAAATATTACGATTTAGTGCAAAGTAAAAAAAAAATAATAATAATAATCAAATTCATGATTTTTTTAAATTTCTTCTTAACAAGATTATGCATTTGAAATTTTATAAATTGCGACAAACTGCAGGTCTCCTTTTTAGAAACTAGCTATTTGGATTTTTTCTTTATATGTTATACACACAATTAATTATTAATAACTTGTCTTTTCTTTGTGGATAACGGCATCCTTCTTATGTCAGGAAGATAAATAAGAATACCAACTCAGTTGTTGTCACCGTCACTTGCCTGGAGATCGAAACTACTCAGTGGCTGGCTGTGATCGTCATTTTTGGTATTCGGAAAAAAGAGAGAGTAATTTAACTATATACAATAGTTTGTAGGCATTTTAAGAAAGTCAAAATAATGTTTTGTGATTTCACATACTTAGGCGACAAGATCTATATCTGAGTTTTTCTCTACCCATCCATTTTGCAACTATCTATCTTTTAGTCTTAATATTCAATTTCTAACTAGTTTAGAGTGATTTCTGCCCAGTTAGATTGTAATAATCATGGAAATCATCGTCCCCAATTAATAAATGGAGAAAACAAATTATTAGCTATAAATTTCTCTGCAACTGTAATTATTAATAATCCGAAATTAAGGAATCAACACCTGAATATAACTCAGGTGTTGATTCCTTCATTTGGTTGTAGTTCAAAATTACGCACTGTACAGAAGAGAAGAAAAATTAGATCTTAATTTTCCTTTTATGATAATGAAAATTTTTAGAGCCGTTAATGAATACATAGGGACGTTACAATTATGAATTAAAAATAAATTATTAGAAAAATTTTTGTCGAAGTTGAAAAAATATATTGGAAGCGACACGTAAAAAGTTTAAAAAAAATCATGAAAGGAAAATGAAACACTAACAAGGAAAGAGGAAGCTAAAAGGTAAAATGAATGGACCAGATTAAGGAAGACTTGTAAAAAAAACTTGAGAAAGAAACCTGGGAAGAAAGTTTTGTGGAATTCTATTACAGAGAAAGCTAAAAACCCCTAAGAGTTGTAGAAATAGGAAAAAAAAATTATTATCGATTTCTTTGTCAATTTATTTGAAAAAAAAATATAGATTATTATTGAATTATGTTTTTACATTTGAATTTATTAAAAATTGCATGCGAATTAATTTAGAAAGTATAAAATAAAATCTGCGAATCAAAAATTTGCTTTTTTAAAAAAAAAAAAGAAAAGAAAAGAAAACTCGCTTTTTTTAATATCGAGCATATGAGAATTCAGTCGTTAGTGTATTCGAAAGTAGGCGTGATTTAGTCGAAGACCATTTTGTTGAAAGGTCTATGCACTTAGAATTTTCATAATGTTCTTATAGTAGTGTGAAGTGCAAATTTCGAAGAGGATGTCGACTCCGTCATTTGGCCATAGTTCAAAATTAGGAGGTAATGAGATATAATTAAAGATATTGGTTGACAGAAATAGTGGCTATAAATGTCTGTAATACAAAAATAATTGGAAAAAATTATCAAAATCTAACTTCCCGGAATATGACAGAAGTACGTGCTATTAAATCCGCCCAGTTTGTTCCATTACTATAAAATCTCAAATCACCTAATTAAAAGAATAATAAAAAATGTAATATAATACATAAACAAAAAATTCTCCTAGATATTTGTGTGGTCTAATCTTCAATATTAGCATCATTCTTCTTCTTCTTCTTCTTCTTCAAAAAAAAAAAAAAAAAAAAAAGCATGGAAAAAGATGAAAGTGATTTGTCCTGAAATATCACTTCAATGTCTTTTACAAATATAAGGTAATTTGCTCCACGTCGCTACCAGTTAAGATCAGCAAAGTGAGACATCATTTGCAATGGGTAGGGTGACCACATTCTCCCTTTATGGGTTGCTACAGCTCCATGGGTTGGTAACGTGTCCACGTTAATTTATGCGTCTAAAGTCTTTTCCTTGATCTGGCGTGGATGGAGAGGAGGGTGCAAGCTCATCTTTGAGTCTCCTGACCGTGGCTCAAACTGATGAGATGCTGGGTGATGAACAAGTGTTGCAAACACTTTAACCTTAAGGTATAGTCCGGCAAGGGTCTGCACGCTATTTATGTATGAATATTATATTGCGATATTCAATAAAAATAATGATTCTCTTATTAATTATTGAGAAAAAATCAGAATCAGTGGCATTCATAAGTTGACCATTGATGATTAATAACATGACAGTACATTTCGCGTTTAATCAAATATACATAATCACTAGCACGTTTTCACTAAAATTTCAAAACCACTTTTATAGTGATAGCTAAAACTATTATTATTATTTTTTGGAGTTCCAGTTAGGCTGGAAATATTGTGTGTTCTGCTCCACTTTTCCAACTGAACTATTATTTGGTATTCAATACACACATACCATATGCATCCGTTTATAGGATAGGCAACCATTCATGCAAGGAAAGGACACAGACAGTCATAAAAATATAAAGTACGTCCATGCCTTAACCGGAATTCGAACCCAGAACGACTTCTCTTTCCGCAGTCAGGCACGCTGACCACTAGACAGAGTGGGCGGCATCATATTATTTGATATTAATAGTATTTAATGGTAATTAACAAATATCCTTAAAGTTGATAATTTACACACACACACACACACACACACACACACACACACACACACACACATACACACACA
>JAPDSC010073021.1:0-35485 GCA_026290005.1 Latrodectus geometricus | reverse complement strand
AGAGAGAGAGAGAGAGAGAGAGAGCGTGTGTGTGTGTGTGTGTATGTGTGTATTATGTTTTTGGAAGTATTTATTGTTGTCTTGGAATAAACATTAATCCATATTAAATTGTAGCTCCTGGTTTTAATAAGACTTATGGGTAAAAATTTACCATTGATTGACAAAAAAATCAAATCAACAAAATAACCAAACCATTAAATGGGTTGACTTCGTACTAATAAATCATATGAACACATCTATTTCGTAGAAACAGAGAAGATCAATTAATTGAATATATTTTTAGAAATATAAAACAATCAATCTCAAGATTGAGTTCAAAACAAAAGTTCTGAATTTTGCTCTTGTTTTTTTTGTTTTTTTTTTCTTTTTAAATGTTTTTTATGCTGCATAATTTTACTCCAATTACTGCCGAAGGTAGTGGTTTGGAAAAGTAGTTCTGCTAACGATGTTGCACGTATGATTGATTGATAGCTACCTGTTGACAGCTGGCTTGTTAAAATGACGTTTACGTTCCTTAATGCTTCATCTAAGTGATTGGGTTTGGACAGAGTACATTATTAATAACTTATTAAAGCATTAGATTTACTAGATCAGTTGTCTAGTAAATTACGCAGCTGGCATAAACTCGGCGATTACGGCACGCATTTTAAAAAGCATTTATTTTTATCGAGTTAGTGTTCTTTCTTTCCTGAAACGTGACATATTTGAATTAAATGTTCTATTTTGTCGACAAGAACAAGAAAATGGCACAAAAAAGAACAATTTCTTCGTGGGCTCTGTCACTGCTTTTCGCTTATTCTTTTTCGAATTCTCCTTGTGTGTTTCCAGATAGCAAAAGAATTTTAGAACAAGTACTATTGCTCAATTGTTTCTGCGCTGGCGACAATTTCTTTTCTGTTCTTTTTATTTTACTAATAACAGGCCTTGACATTGTTGTTGACCAGAATGGTACTGCCAGGGAGCTGTATCGTATACTTTTCTGTTAAATTTAATTGTTGTATTTAAATTTTTACTCGGTATCAATTAAATGCAATCTAAGGAAATTGCTAGTTAGAGTTAAATGCGAGTTCCATTTTAAAATATTCCTAACAAGAGAAATATGGTCTTGATAAACACCAAAGTTTTCATATAAAAGATTGCTTTTATTTTATTATGTTTTTTTACTAAGTTTTAATAAAATTTTAATTATTTTAAAATAAAACTATGAAAAGTTTTTCCATAATTTCAGCAATAAATGTTTCAATACGTGCAGTTAATATTTGTTCCATGAACAATAATTTATGCTACAAAAATGTTCTTAAAATGCATAAATTTGTTAATTGAAGTTGCCAATGATTTCCAATAAAAAATATCAATTCTTTTTTAAACAGAACGTTATTTATCATAATATTTTGGTTACTTTTTTTAAATAAAATCGTTATTTTTCATAAGATATTCATCTTATTTTTCGAAATTTGATTTTATAAGGTTGTGATTATTGTAAATGGTGCTGTAATAAACCTTATGTCAAAATTTTCAAATAGCCCTTTCAAGACTACATTTTTCAGTAATCTTTTCAAGAAGTAATAGTTATACATTCAAAATGAATGAGTTACTATTCAACGTTTTACTAGACTTCAAGGACCCTATCACACCAGACAGAATTTTCTTTTTGTGCAAAGAACAGTCTGACAGCAAATTTATAAAAAAGCATCTTACAAAGATACCCACAGAATTTAGTTTCTATGAATGAGTAATCCTGTGTGTGATTACGTTGTCGTTAACTCACTATAAATTGCGGGAAGAAATGAAACTCTTTACCACTTTCATAAATTACTTTCACTTTCTAATGACTCAAAAAGAGAGCAAGTATTAAGTATAGTTAATGCATTTTTTTTTGCTATTAATTATATAAATCATTTTTTTATATTTATATATTAATCATATTATTTATTACATTTTTATTTGTTTTATAAGTTAATATACACATATATGTAACATTAAACTCCTAGATTTCATGAAAATTTTGGTAAGCCTCTTCCTTTTTTTGAATTGGCCTTAAAACTGAAACTGCTGTACCAGATGTTATTACCTTTTATGAAAGTTTAAGAAAAGACATAGAGTAATTCCCCTTTTAAAATAGAAGTTCCAAAAGCCACCGCTAATTGTGGTAGCACTGTATGCAATATTATAAAACGAAATAAGTCTAAAAGGGTTTAGGTTAAAACGTATAGCAAAGTATGTTGAATAAGATATCTCACACTTCTTAAAAACAAGTTCTATCGTATGATGGTGTTTTCACTAATCGCTGTAATTTTTTAAGAAGAATGCTGCTGAAATATCGGTTTTTCAACATTGAAGCCCACAAAATCGCTTATTTTATCACTACATATATTTAAAAACCCAATACCTTTTATTTAATTTTAAACCTACATCTTTATATTTCATTTCATTTTAAAATATTGCATTTGATTCCATTGCTCGTAAATAATATTTTCTTAAAAATTTTTCCTGGAATTAAATTTCCATTGTCTCTTGTAAATTGTTTGTAACTATAATAGAAATAAAAATGAAACACTAATAGGTAATTTCTGTAATTATTTTTCCTTTAATCACTCAAATGAGCTTCATGTCCAAAATGAATGAACCCAAACTAATGTTTACATTTAACAACATATTTTCAATCAAAAACAAGTTTAAAATAAAATATTGTTTACAAAAACCGAAAGAAGTACTAAACTATGCGCAATAATAATAAAAATTATATAAATTTTACAAGTGTTGAGATTCAACAAAATACAAAGCGATTTTTTAAATAATTTTATAATCTTATAACGTTTTTTAAATAATTTATAAAATAAAAAAACATTTAAATCGTCTTTCAGATTTAAACTAACCATAAAGTGGATGTTTTGTCTTGTCTTTTTTAATTTGCTTTTCCTTCTGTTCTATTGTCAAGGTGCTAATGGTTCCTGTCAATGGAAGATAGCTTTTCAAACCGATGCTGTGGTCATTACTTATGGAATCGGTTTATTAACAAAATGAATTCATTCAACAATATTTTTAATTTCAATTTTCAAGGAGTTCAAGCCACAAAGACGCACTCGATGTCATATTTTTCGCGTACTTGAAACAATCAATGTTTTACGCACAAAATGTTCTTCAAAGTCTTTTGGAATTCGAATCGAAAGAGTCATCAGGCGAAAATGATGATTTCAGAACTATTCAGCTATGGTTAAACGACTTGTGTCAACATGCCCATTGCTGGAATTTATTGGAAATCGCTTGAAACCATGGTTATCTCTGTCTCGTTGAAATCAATGTAATGCACAATAAAATCTATTGGAAGTTTTTCTATAAAGATTGGTTTCTACACAAGAAATTTAAAAATATTAGATACTCTGTACATGAAGTACCCAAGATTTAAATCTAATACTGTGCACATAACGAAATTTTGATTGTACACAATATCAAATTTAAATCTTGTACGGGACTTGTAAGACCTTCCTTTCCGCATTGTTATACATTTAGTAATAAAATAAGAAGAAGCAAAATTCTACGGCCGGAATTTTTTTCTAGTTAAAAGATTTTTACAACTTTTAAATGCAAGGAAATTACAAATTCCAATAAAATGTCATTTTAGTAAAACATTCGCAGATGGCTTACAGCTTCAATAAAACTTGATCTAAATAATATGCTTTAATTATAAAACTAATAAAAATTGATTATAGTTAATACTAAGAGAAAAATATCATTAAAAACAATATAGTAGTATTTAAAGTATCTTAAAAACCCTGTCATACTCATTAGAATCAATATACATTAACATGTATACGTCAAATTATTCTCTTTTATTTTCAGTTAATGAAACAAATAATTTCTAACACTAAATTTCTTCGATTTTTCATTACCTTTAAAGTTTCTAACAGATGAAAAGATCAGAAAATAGTTTAATCAAGTGAAATCACTGTTCATTGTTTTAAAGCTCTCTCAAAAATGCAATACTAATGCGACAAAATGATTTTTAAATACTGAGAAATAAAAACATTTTCTTAAGTCAGTTCTACAACATTTTTGTTGTGAAATATTAATGCATATGGTGTACAAAAAATATGTGTACATATATAGATATATAAATAAACCATAATACATGCATCTATTCAAATACATCCACATACATTTTTGAATAGATACAAAAACGTATTATGATTTATTTATTGATTGCATAAACAATAAAATATTAATATTGAATGTGCCTTACATGCTACATGAAATGAATTTTTCTTTACTTAATAATTAAAAAGTATTTATTTTTTAATAGCGGTATCGAGAGAGACACATCTCCAATAATATATACAACAACCCATCCCACTTAGATATTGGACAACATTTTCTTTCCAACTGCTATCTGAAGAGCTCATCCCACAGACACATTGACTTGTTTTGGATGGGTGGACAAAATTGTATATTCAGCATTATTGGTGAAAAAAATTACTTGTTTAACTCACAGACCAATTATAAGTAAAATAAAGTGACGTATGCATGATCTCAACTGTAACGAAAGAAACAACGACTTTATGGTTAATAAATAAATAAAATATTAACTGGCTCAGCATTTAATCTAACAATTTCTATATATCATCAAATCTAATCGGGTAATATATTAAAAGCCATTTTAAAGTATAACATAATTTGTAAAAGATAATTTATATGAATCTACACATATTTTACATGTGTACATAACCACATTATATATTAGTATAAACAATCATATATGAATGCTTATAAACATTGAATTCACGACCCATTTTAAAATTATTATAAAGATAAGAGTTTCCGTTGGCAAAATATGCTAAATATTAACAAAATTTTCAATTGATAAATAAACCCAACTTCCAGGTGATTTTTCTCAGTGTATTTTTAAATTTTAGGAGGATTAAAAAACGTCTCCAAACTGACGTAATTGCCACGTCATAGTTTCTAAATAAAAAAATTAAATGCAACTAATAATAAAAAATTTATAAACTATTATTTTTTAAAAAGAAATTTTTTATTTGAATTATCCTCACAAACATTCTAATGAACTAAGTGTACTGAATTATCACATGGCATGACGTATAAGTTAGGGTTACCAAAATTTGTTTTAATATCCTTAGCATTTTCGATCTTTCTGAGAAATAAAAAATCCAAAATGACAAAAAATGGTAAAATGCGCCAAAAAACTGACCAAATTCAAAAGTGCGCCAAAAGTACAATAGGGCATTTGTGCCGTTTTTTATATAATTTTATGGGTGTACTTTTTCTGAGAAAAATCTGATAATTGAAATAATATTTATATTATAAAAATTATTTTTAAATATTTTATTGAGGAGAGGTATAAAAATTATGAAAGTAAAATTTTCGTCAATAATGTAGGTTAATTATGATCTGCATATTTTTTATATGAAAAAAGAAAGAATTATCTGTTTTTATTTTTGAAGACCTTTTGATTATTTAATACAGGAATTGCCATTGTTTCAAATGATATGAAATGTGTTTTTCACTAGATGATGAGTTATTAATTGGAAAATAACCTTGGTTATGTGTATCAGTAAGTATCAATGACCTCAGATTAACATGTTAGAAACAAATATTAATAATAGTTTGAGATAAATAGAATTGATTCATTGTTTTTTTTTTTTTAAAGTTTTTCAAAATCAAACTATTACAGAGTTAAAAAGCATGTTGATTAAAATAAATATAGGAATTATTTGAAAGCCGTGTTAACCCTTTCAAACTAATTATCATGACCATTAATAAATGTATTCTATATTTATTCTCATTTGCTTTGGTTTTAAGCTTCTTGTAAAATTAATTTTAAAATAACATGATATAACAAGTGAAACATTCAGTTATAATTCCTTTCCATAATGAATGGGCACATATATAGGTTAAAGACTATTTTTTTGCTTTAAATTTCTCCACTTTTGAAATGACCATCTTCAAGAATAATTTTGCATACCGAAAATTGCGACCTCTAGTGGCAAAAATTGGAATCTACAAATTGTGCACGTGATTCTTTTGTTTCACTACATAAAGACTTTTAAGAAAAATAGTATTAAATATTGTATTTTTGCATCAAAACAATTCGATTATTATGTATTAATAAATACAACAAAAACGAATGTACTTGAAGTTAGTAATGGTATATTTTATTGTAGACGCTGTGAAATCACAAAAAAGAAATTTCTAACAGATATGTACATCAAATAGAGATTTTATGCTATGATTTTCTGAAAGTACATTAATATTTTGTAATCGGGCTTTATAAATTCAATTTGAAAAATCAATTTGAATTTATGTCCTTTGCGAATGTTATTCTTGTTAAAAATGGTGAGTTAAATCTTCATGACTGGTTTTGTTGAAGGCCAAACAAGGTATTCCTGTCAAATGTAACAATAAAATATTAATAAAGAGAGAGTTATTAATTCTATTAAAATTTCAAAAGATACCGATTAAATAAAATGCCATTAAAATTCGTTTTCTTTTTTTTTTTTTTTCATTTTTCTCATATTATTTATGCTTCTCATTTAACATAAGCCTATTTGGGATATCTTTTCTTTAAAAATATAGTTAAGAAAAGTTATTTCGATGAAGTATACTTTTATTATAAATATAATTAACATCAATTAAAGTAAAAAATTGGAGAAAAGTGGTTGTAATATTAGTTTGGGGAAAAAGTTATCCATTATTTTTTCGGTAGACGTCTGTAGTGATCGCTATCTCGTGAGGTATCTATCAAACAATTTCAGATTTATGCTCGTCGGAAAGGTGACATTTGACACTAAAATATTCTCTTGCGGTGTTTTGTCTGATTCATTCAGTTATGAGTACAAGGTTTTGGAAATGGAAGACAACAAACAGAAAATTCGATACATTTTCGTTTTTCTTTTATAATGGCGAAAATGCTAACCAGGTGGCTAAAATTGTGAAAGGTGTTTATCGTCCTACATATGACCGTAACAACCAGTTACGCACAATTTTGGTTTCGTTGATTCTGTTTGGGTATTTGGATGCTAAAGATGCACCTCGCATGGATACAACATCGTCGAGAATGTCTATAAAATATCAAAAATTATCAAACTTGACAGCATGTCAGCAGTCGTAGCTTCGCACAAGACCTAAAAATCTACATGAAAACTGTTTTAAACCTTTTTACAAAGCGAATCTGAAAGAAGTTACAAAAAGTTCACTAAATTTTTCCCAACCTAATATATTTAATTTATATGGGTGACCACAGTTTTTTTTGTTGCAGTAAACAATGTGTTACATTCATTACAATAAACTTTGGTTAAAAGATTGAAGATAATGAAAGGATATATTTTAAACTTTAATTTCTTAAAATTTTATTATCGGATCATGGTATTTAAAAACTCCATGGTACAGATTGACTTCACTGTCCAAACACCCAACGTTTGAATCCCCAGTACGAGCATCCGGGTTATAATGTGAAATCCCTACCGAGTGTAGTGACAGTTTTGAGGATCGTGCCACATGCACAACCCTCAAAGGTGGTATTTTTGTTTATTTGTTGGATTGTTTAAAATATCAGCAAAAATATTTCTAATAAAAGTAGACAGAAATAAGGAATACTATCTCGATTTTTAATTTTTTTTCAAAACACAGGATGTTTTTTTTAACCCTTTGGGAGTACAGTTATTTGAATAATTTTTTGCATTTGGTGCACATTTAATTTTTTAGGGTATAGGTTAATTTTTAAGAACAGCATATCTTATGCAAGAATTCATTTATTGTATGATATATTAATATATGTATGACATTGGGATAACTTTTTAAATATTTAGTATTGCAAAAAAAGAAATATTTAGCAACAAACAAATTCTTGTAATAATAAAAAGCATATTTTATTAATAATTTTGAAGAGTATGGTGGATACAAATTACTTTGAAATAAGCAAGAATGAACACGTTAAATACTGTCTCATTTTCAACGACGTATCAGAACGTCATGTGTGGCTTTGGTCAAATTAATGCATGACGTTATAATACGTCGAATGCAGTCAAAGGTCTACTTTAATAATAATGTGAAGTAGTTGAACTGAATTTTTCTAAATATTAAATTATTTTAAGAGGGTAATATTTTTCCTGAAAGGCAATAATTTTGTTGAAATGTTTTTGGATGTATAATATAGCAATACACAATAGTACTCATGATGCTTTTGGATTGTTATTAAAAATATATTTTAAAAAAATCTTAATTGAAGTTAGCTTTTTAGCTGGTGATTAAATTATTTCATGTATGTAAAAAAGCAAAATATCAAAGAGAATTTTTTTTCAATCAAAAAATTACTTCACATAATTTAAAAATTGCCTTCTTTTTTTTTTTTTTTTAAATATTTTTGCCATCTGCTCATTCTACAGTTTAGTTTTCTTTAATGAATTTGAATCCAATTTTTGTCATCCACTTAAAACTGATCCTCTTGCTAAAAAATTGGTTATTGTTTTTGTAAAATTTAATTTTTCTGGCAGAATGATATATAAGTGACAATTTGAATGTTGGTAGAAAATTTGTAATTCATTACCGTTGGATTTTAGATTATTTGGTATGTCATGGATAGAATTTCGATAGAAATTCATAAGATTTGGAATAATTATTTTCTTAAATTTCTTTAGAGTTCTTAATTTCGCTAAAATATTTATCAAAAATGATAAAATTTTTAACAAAAATGTAAACAAAGGCATAAAACATGAGACAAAAGCAACAAATTCACAAAAATCAAATTTAAAATATGTTCAAAAACATTTGAAAAATAATACCATTGTTTAAACATAGCATTTGTTATCAAAGATTCTGGTGTTTATAATGACAGCTTAAAATGTGTTGATTTTATTTTAAGAAGTTTTGCTGGGAGTACAGAAAACTATTAAATTCAAACTGTCTTTAATCGAAAAACGTTAAAAATATATTAGCTTTCATATTGTGTTTTACAAATACGTTTCAATAAAATGCACATCGTGATTTCAAAAATTATAGATGCTTTTAACTGGCGTGATTTCCCCTCCCCCCCCGAATAATTTAATAAAGTAATGAATATAAGCATTGTTAATTAAAAAAAGTTAAACATAAGCATTGTTATTGCATTGTATATAAGTATTGTTAATTACAAATATAGTAATCATACTTTAATACTTTAGATAAGATAAATCTAACTATTTCTGAAATTCTTCTTTCGCATTTTGTTCTGCCTTGGCGCTTTTCTTCAGTTTGTCACCAAGAGTCAGTACTTTTTTCAGGAATTTTTCATCAAATAATTAATTGTAAATTATAATTACATGGAAATAATTAAAAAACTATATACAAAGATATATGTAAGTGCTTATATTCATTTTTGAGTTTAAATTAAAAAATGTGTTTATTTTGTCAGTTATACTAAACTGTTTATTTCAGTGAAAAGAAAAAATGAATATAATTTCAGAATTATGGATGTTAAAAAAATAAAATTGAACTTTATTTTATTTCTTTATGTACCTGGTAGTAATACTACTATTATAAAAATCATTCATGAATTATTTAATTTTAATAAATTTAATAATGCACTTGTTAATTCAATAAATTTTGTATATTTTATTAATAATTCAAAATAAATAATTTAAGAATTGTACTCAAATAATTTTTTAAGAAGATGCATTCAACGGTTTCTAAAAATATGAATGCAATTCAATTAAATGTTAAATTATTTACTTATTTTAATGTATAGGAATTCTTAAGCTAGTACAAAGTTATACATAGTATTAGCTATCATAAAATTGCTCATCATATTCCTATACCACCTGAACATTAGCTACATTAAATAAAGTCACAGTTACCATCAAGATCCATTGATTTAATACCGATGTACTTTTCTTCCTTGTAGAAAATGAAAAATTTTCCTAACTTTTATTTTTTATGTTTAACGAATGCTACTAATAGAACTTGAAGTCATCTCCTTTTCACTGCCATTTGATTTATTTCTATTTTCCAAAATGGCATCGCTTTTGAAATCATGTTTTACTATATATCCATCATTAGCTTTTCAAGCATAGTATAAGAAAGATTCACAACACAAAAGTGAGTCGTTAGGCGATTGTTCTAAGCATTTAACAATTGATTCATCAATACAATTAGACGATTAATGAGGTAATTAATTTTAGAAGGAAATCTGACCTTGTGCTAAATTGATTCTTTAGCATAAGCCAGATATGTGAATGTTTGTTACGTTTATCACAGAAGACAAACCGTACAACAATCGATCTCAAGGACTATTATTATATTAATGACACTTGTTGATTCACGAAACTAAAACAATTAATAATTAACCTTATATATATTATTAATTTGAAAGATTTTATTGTAGAGAGTGGTAAAAACAATTCGCTACAGCTGATTGTTATTAAAACAACGACTATTGCCTTGTTGTAACAGGTAAAGTAGAATTCTATACCCTACACTGTCATGGTGATGATTCTATCATTAGGACTGCGATTTTGTTTAGAATATTTGGGGATACTTCATTGATCAATCAGAGAATATTCTTTAATGAAATCAACCCTTTAATGAATCAGTTCCGGTGTATGATTGTCAATAGGGTGCTCTTCAGAATAGACTGACCACGTGAGAGTTTTATGACTGGTACGTAAGGTACAGAAATCATTAAGATTCTTCTTATTCTTCACCGAATGGAACGATGAGGCACGAATTCAATCATCTTCGCACGAAGAATTAAGAACAGGCGTTAAGAACAACGTCGAATTGGAAAGAGAATCCCAAAAGGTTCCTCCTTCGAATGTATTACGCTCTTCCTCGGCAAAATTGCAATTCCTCGTAAAGGACCGTCGTAATGGTGCAACAATGACGTGTTTATGGCGCAACAATGCGTGAAGAATTGGCAGATACGCACAGCTGTTGGGGAGGCCGAAACCCAAAAAGGCTAATATCTGCCGATGGTATCTGCAAATGGCGATTGGGTTCATTTAGAGTTCTTTGTTTTGTTCGATTGCTGCCGACGAGAGTTGCGCAGTTTGTCTGACATCTGAATAAAAGAAGTTTTCGATCGTAATGGTGTTGGAATATTGTAAAGGAAGTTGTAGATTTTAATTCCTGCATTCGAACTTCTTTTCCTTAATTTACTCCGTTCGATAAAGATCGTTCGATTTGGAACAATTTTTTTCTTGACATGCCGTCACGTCGTCTACAATAGGTCCATTAATGAGATTTAAATTAATTACCCTGAATGTGTGTGTCACTCATGTTTAAGTCTTCCTGTGCACTGCGATAGGAAGTCATTTAAGGCATAATCGTCAGCAATTTTCCTTGTATTATCGTTTGAAAGCTGCAAAAGCTAATCAATTTAGTTTCAACTTATTCACGAATTTGAAAGATTCGGAGAAGTGAGATAATAGTTCTAGCATTGTTGAAGCAAAGCGGTTATAAATTCAGTGACTTAAAAAAAGAAAATAATTATTTACTGTTTAAAAAATAAAAAAAATATTAGGAATTATTACTAAGATCTTATGTTTTTTCATCTTTTATTGTGTAATGAATTAGCATTTAAATTGACTTGTAAACACTTGAAATAAATACCAGAATTTTATTATTATAAGAATAAAATAAAATTCTGTTAATTAAACAGCATTCATTTAATGGAACTATGATGGCTTAAACCAAAGGGTATTTAAAATAATGGAGTTACCAGAAATTGAAAGGGTTAGTGTCTACTTCAGAAAAAAAACAGTTTGCGAAAAATAAATGAAAAACTTATCTGGCAAAGCTATCGCACATAAAAACCACTGAGAAAAATATAAACTTTTATTGAGTAATAAAAGCTTTTAAAAGGCTTTTCCAGTTCGCTATTACGACATTTTATGAAGCTTATATTGTTTTTATAGGTAAACAAGTTCACATGTTGCCCATCTTCTAAACCCAAGACAAACTCTCACCAATTCCAAACAAATAGATAAATATTCCCTTTGTCTGATCTGATTTTTGGAGGATATCACACAAGGACAACTGTAAATCAGAATATGCACAGCTCAGTGGTTAAAATTCTAATTAAATAAACAATTAACTATTAAACATTAAATTTAACCCGAGTAAAATTTCAAAGGAAGAATGTTTGAATTTTAGGCGTCAAAATTAAAATCAATTCAATATTTCATTTCAAACATATGATACTATTAATCGATTTTTCTGGTGGATTTTTTCTAAGAGATCTGTTTTTTATTGTATTTAACATTTCAATAAATACATTCAGTTTTTTTTTTATTTATTTAGAACATACCGCAATTCATATTTTGTCGTAGAATGCAGCTATCTTTTTAACTGAAGAATATGTCATGGACAAAACTGTGGTCATTTTGAATTCTGTTTTTAGATATTTATGGAATTCTCACTTTCTTAATATTGGACATATTTTTATTCTTTTCTTACATTCAGACATTTACATTAATATTTTACATAGGGCATACTTTATTTTTTGATAAAATGCATATGTCAGCTTCTTTTTCAAATAGGAGACACATTTCTGCCTTCAACATAGAATGCATTTATAGCTTACAAGTATCGAAAGATAAACTAAAAGTTTTATAAGAACATATTGAGTCTAAGTCAACTGTGTCGTTAAAACTTTATGTTAACTAATCTAAAAAGTATATTTAAAATATTTCAGATTATAATTGAATTATATTTATTATTGAATTATAATTATTTTTCAGAGACTGAAATTTTCAGATTTAATATCTAGTCGTTTCGACTAGTTTCTCGAGATAGAGCCCGTTGGTAGGCTCCAGGTGGGAATTCAAACGCATGCGCAGTTGAAGATGGAAGTTGCAATGATTTGACAGTATACAATGTGAATATTGTTTAGATTTAGTTTTAGCAATCTCATTATTTCTTATGCCTTAGTCAAATTTGGAATGAAGTTAGCTAGTCGATTTATCCATTTATTTTTTATAATTATCATTAAAAATTAGTGTATGAATAAAACAAATTTAATAAATAAGTATTTATAATGTTGGAATATTTAAATGAGAATTCGCTCTCGTTTGGTGCCGTTCGCGGGTAAAGTCTTAACCCAAAGCTATCATAGATTTTATGCTGCATTATGTTTTTTTTAATATATATATAACCAATTACGTATACAATAGTAATTTACGTATTTATCAACAATAAATTAATAATTTATTCATGAATCAGTGATTAAAAATTAGTTCCTGTTCATCTATTTTGTTGGTACATCCATAAATAAAAAATAGCTTACAGTTCTAATAATACAAAAAATTTATATTCACTATATATCATGGTGAATTAATTAACATATATTTGGTTATATTTATAAAAATATAACATTACTAAGTCACTATAACTTTTGTAACGAAGATAGAACATGCAAACGCATAAAATTACGCACATATTGATATACATTTAATAGATCTGCTATGTTTAATAAGAAGATACATTTGCTAACCAGTTAAGTTTATCGCATTATTTACATCCCAAGTTATTGAATCTTAGCCAAAATCCATTACCTAGTGCGCATGCGTTAGAATTCCCATCTGGAACTGACTTTCTGGGCTCTATCTCGAGACACTAGTGTAATTTCGTAAGGCAACTTACCTACTGATCAAAGACATCATATGATCATTATCATTTTATGAAATTTGAATTCTTGCCTTTATTAATTACTATTATTAAAATTAGTTAATTATATATATATATACAGATATTTAATATTCATTATCTTAATTATATATATATATCTCATAAATTTATATATTAAAAAATTAAATTATTATTACTGGAAAACTTGTAATGCATCTTTTCAAATGTTAAAAAAAGTAAAAAGAAGGTTTATGAGAGTACATATTTTCTTTTCTTGCGATGTTAACCTATTTCCCGCTCATATTTCAAGTTTGTTCTCTATTCCTCATGTAACTGTAATTGTATAGTTAATAACGTCAAACTACAGCTATTCAAAGGTGCTGTTAGCGATGGCTTGTATTTTTCACACAAATGCTCTAATTGTACATACTATAATCCGTAGCAAGGCCGAGTATTTAGTTTTAGTATCTATTAAACCGAAGATGTGACTCGAAAGTTATTTCATTGGCCTACTTTCAAACAACCGCCTCTTAAGGATGCCTGAATCCATTTTATAGAATGAAAATTGAATTTAGAACACGAGTATAAATATAAATAAAAACAATTAATTTTTACAAGCAACTTGGAGAATAAATTGTATAAATTTTAGATGATATCAATAAAATTTAAATCAAGGATAAGCATGTATTACATTTTTTATGATTGACATAATAAAATTATACAAAATATATAGAAAAATTTCGAACTATAGTTGCTTTTTGAAAAAAAAATCAATTAATTTAAAAGAAAGAAGTAAACATGAGAAATATAATTATTTTTAAGGAAATTGATAACAATAAGAATAAAGTTTGAAAAAAATTGTGATAACAGTTAAATTAAGAAAAAAAGCAAGTATTATATTTAACCAAATTTCATACGATAAAAATATAAAGGATGTATCGAAGACTCAAACGAATTTTAAATTTAGAATAACTTTAAAACATTAATATCAGAAAAATTTTAGAATATTCTATAAAATATTTCAATCTAGAAAAAAATTCATTATTTGCTTTTAATATGAAAGAAATGCTTAAAAGTATACGAAAAAAACTTTAAAAAGAATGAATATTAAAAAAGAATGTTTAATTTAGAATGTAAAATTAATTTTCAATTATTAATATCCGTATACAATTTTGAAATACGCTATAAAAGATTTTGAAGAATTTATATTAAATTTTTCTTACTTAATGAAAAGAAACATTTAAAAAAAAGGTTAAAAATAAGCTTGAAATAAACAAACATATAAAATAGAATGAAGTTTTTATAGAACAATAGAAAAAATGATGATTAATAATTTTCAACCAATTTATGGGTTAAATAGTAACAAGTTTGAAAAAAAAATCTACAAGAATAGAATAAGAGAAGAAATAAAAAAATATTTTATATATATAATAACACAAAAAAGCTTAGGATATGAAGAAAAAACAATTCGAAACAAAGAATATTAAATTTAGAACGATAGAATGAATTTTTCGAAACTAATAATTTGTAAGCTGCTTGTGGAATAAATTCTGTAAAATTTGGAAAATGTATAAAAATATAAAAGCAAATATTGTATTCTTTCACAAATAGAAAATATTGAACACATAGATAAGCCTCGAACGAAATAAAATATGGATTTAGAACAATGGGAATAGTTTATAAACTTACTTTTTAGCAGCTTATCATATAAAATGATGAAATTAGTAAAAAATCTATTAAAATTCATATTTAATCACAAACAACAGTGTTTAAATATGAATTTTAATAGAGTTTTTCCTAATTTTTTACTAATTACATATTTTTAAGGTTTTAACATGCTGGAAACATAGAAAAGTCTTGACCAAACTGTAATTTCTTATTCATAAATACATACAATTAATACGAATTGAAAGAAGAATTCAAATTAAGACAATTGATATTTAAGAAAAAATTTTTTTCCTCGTAAGATAATATATATTTAAATTAACTCAAACTTTTATACTGATCTAAGTTCTATATATTGAGGTAATATGTAGTTGTTATCTTTGGTTTTAATTTGACTGTTGAGTTCGTAAGAGCGAAAGGCATTCAATTCAACAGGTTGCTGGTTCGACTCCCATCTTGAGCGTAGATGTTTGTAGTAGCTCCAAATCTACTTTAAATTACAGGTTCACGTCAAACTTACATATTCAAAGATTTATAATACAGCAATTAAAGCACAAAAGTGACTATTGAATGATTATTAAAAACAGCTTATTTTTCCAAAAATTGGATCTGTCACTAAAACTGACTGAACCATTAGACTTCCCGACTTTTTATTGGTAAGATTTTAAGCACTGTACATAAATTGAATTTAAGAATTGACGATATGTACTGAATATGCTACTGATTAGAGTGTCGGATCTGTGTACCAAGATATCTGTACCGAATATAATTAAAATTTTGTATTTAATGATATTCAGTACAAATATCTTGTACATAATTTTAGGCATTGTACATAAATTGAATTATAGAAATGTGCTGAATATCTTACTGAGAGAATATCTGTACAGTGTATCATGATAACCGTCCAGAATATCATTAAAAGTTTGTATTTAATGATATTCAGTACATGATAACCAGTACAGATATGATATTCAGTACAGATATCTTGCACATAATTTTAGACATTGTACATAAATTGAATTTTTAGAATTGAAGATATGAACTGAATAACCTACTGAGAGAATATCTGCATTGTGTACCAAGATATCTGTACAGAGTAACATGTGTTTTAATGATATTCTGTACAGATATCTTGCACATAATTTTAGGCTTTGTACATAAATTGAATTTTAGAATTAAAGATTAAAAACCAAAATATCTGTAATAAATATTATTAAACTTTTGTATGAACTATTCATGCTGAATCGATAATATTAGGTTTGGGAAAAAGAAATCCATTATTTTTACGTGATTTTTATGTAACTTCTTTCGGATTCACTTTGTAAAAAGGTTTAAAACAGTTTTCATGTAGATTTTTAGGTCTTGCGCGAAGCTACAACTGCTGACTTGCCATCAACTTTGATAATTAATTATATTTTAAAGACATTCTCGACGATGCTGTACCATGCGAGGTGCATCTTTAACACCAAAAATACCCGAACAGAATCTATGAAACCAAAATTGTGCGTAACTGGTTATTACAGTCTTATATAGGATGATAAACACCTTTCATAATTTTAACCACCTGGCTAGCATTTTCGTCATTATTAAAGAAAAAGTAAAATGTATCGAATTTTCAGTTTGTTGTCTTTCATTTTTAAAGCCTTGTTCTCAATAACTGAATTAATCAGACAAAAAAACCGCAAGAGAATATTTTAGTGTCAAATGTCACCTTTCCAACGAGCATAAATCAGAAATTGTTTGATAGATACCTCACGAGATATCGATCACTACAGACGTCTACCTAAAAAATAATGGATTACTTTTTCCCCAAACTAATATTTAAAAAGTGACATATGGTTTGTGATAATTAATAATTTACTTAAAAATAGGAATATAGTTGAAAATATGAATATACTACATTGAAATTTTTCAGTTTTATTTTCAGTTCATATTTTATATTTGAAATTAATTGTTTTACGGTAAAGTTTCAATTGCCAAAATCAAAATAATATACATTTTTAGTTAATAATATTTTTTTTATAATTAACTGCAATTTTTTTAAGTTTGAAAAATTAAAAAAATTGCAGTATTTTATTTAAAAATTCAATTAAAGAATTTTTTTTTAAATCACAAGATTGTTATAACAATATATAATATAGATGCTGAAATTAGCTACTTAAGAAATTTAAATAACAAAATGTGTAGCTAATTGTAAAAAATTGCTTTAATTACTTCTACTGCTACTATTGCTTTAGAGTATATGCAGATAGTAAATTATTAGAAGATACTTTTCCCAAAGTGTAAATAGCTGAGTGGCTAGCAAAATGATTCATTCTTTAGCCAGTTGTTCAAATGTTCGATTCTCGATCGGGTTTGGAAACTTGTAGGAGTGTCACATTTCACCATAATCTAAAAGTAAGATCAGGTGCTAATGTAATGGAAGATTCCGGGTTCGACACCGACTATTGAACAACAGTAAAGTGCTATTGTGATTGAGTGTTTTGAATGCACATTTGTCAAGGTAAGTTCCGATGGCTCAGTAGGTAGCTTCCTGTTAAGATCAGCAAAGTGGAGCATCATTTGCCACGGGCAGTGATTTGGTGGGTGATCACATTCTCCCTCACTGGATGGCTGAAGCACAGTGTTTTGGGGATGTGTCAATGTGTGACGTCCAAATTCTTTTCACTAGTGAGGCCTGGATGCGGAGAGGAGGTTGCCAGATTTAGGTGTGACCTTGTCACTTGATCACAATTTAAAAAATTAGGCGGCACTTGGTGATACGCAAGTATACCAAACTTGTTAAACTTAAGGTACAGTCCGGGAGTCACCTGCATCGTTATGTACGTATATAAGAGTAAGTGCTAGAGAGTTTTCTTAGTTTGCTCCTTTGCAATGGGTAGATATAATCCACTACCTATGAAAAATCACTGGTGGTCAGAAGAAATAGTAAACGTTAGATATAATAAAAATTTTCCCCAGTATTTGGCCTCTAAACTATTTCTAATTAATTAAGGGTATTTAATTTATATTGCCAGTCCCGTCAAATTAGAGGTCTTACGTAAAAAGTTGCTACAGAGTGATAAACAAATCGTATGTAAAAAAATTGGTTTTTATTTTGATAATTTTAATTATTAATTAAAATATAGCAAAATATGAATATTTTCATTCGGTTAAAGTAAACAATATTTAAAATAATTTAGTGAGTTTTTTTCCCCAATATCTTAAAATTAATATCTAGTAAATGATTGAAAAATTCTATGCATACAAATTCTTGCTTAAATGTATAAAACAGAGAATACTATTAAAACGTAATGTAATTCTTTAATGAATTTATACAACATAAGAACTCATAAGTTAAAAAAAAAAGTAATATTTTTCTTAAACTTTTCTGGGCATAGTTGTAAACAGAAGGGCATTAAAAGTTTATTGACACATACAGAAATGTAATTTAAGTTGTAAAATAAAATGTATGTTATATAAAACACAATAACGATAATTTAGTAGTTAATGCATTGAAACATTTAGTTAAATATCCCTATAAAATGCTAGACAAATGGCATAAAAAATGTTTTTATTTTTACGTACATTTATTTTTAGATTTGAAATGAAATTCAGATAAAAATATCTTTACCGGAATACTTAAAGCTGTTGATTATTTTTTTTCTTCAAACTTAATTTTTTTTTCAATTTGAAACAGGCAATCAATCACAAGTAACAGTTGAGAAAATGCTTCATTTCCGGGTTAAATAAAGTTTCTTCGACTTTTCCGGGTATTTTGTACATTTGAGAATGGTTATACAAAATGAAATAAAGTTTATCTATAGAAAAACATTTTGCATAAAAAAATTGTTTTAACTAGCATGCAAAAAATATTTATTTTTCTCAAATTCTAATGTTTTTTTTTTTTTTTTTTTTTAAATAAGACCACAGTGAAATAACAGTAAAATGTATATACTCAATTGCGAAAGCTTTAAATGCCAGTTTAGCAAAAAAATGCACGCAAAAAAAATGGTGTCATGCTGCTATTAAATAAACAAACTGGGTCAGATTTATCCATTGATATTGCTCATCCATGCAAATTACTGTCACTGTAACCGGTTAAATTCTAAACAAATTTGTTGCAGTTGCCGTCACATCAGAGCGATCCCCCTTGTTAGAGGAAAGGAGTAAAAGGAATTGTAAAATAAATCGTTTGAGTTTTTTTTTTTTTTAAACGAGATTTGAACGAACATTTATCACTCAAAGGTTTTGTGATTTTGATAGTTTAACGGATGCGAGCCAACGATTAAAGAAAATATGAGAGTTCATTAAAAGAGATGTATTCTAAACATTCTTTACGAATTTGGAAACCATTACATTTAATTTCTTATCGTTTTCCTAAACACCATTAAAGATCTGATTCTTTTTATCTATCAACTGAACTGAAGTTATTTACTTTCGAGTAGAAGAAAACAAAAATGTCAAGGAAAGGAAATAATTTAACCGTAACTGCACGAACTTTTTATCCGTTATTCCATGTGAATAAAAAAAAAAAGTTCATTATTTACATAAAATAACTAACTTATGTAAGCGGACATAAAAATACATTGTGTCTCCTGTAACAAATATAAGCATTAAGCATTTTATGTGTATATATTCAAAAAGTAAAATAGGAAACTTTTGCAAAATAAAAATTAAATGTCAAAATTTAAAAATCATATTTTTAATGATATACATGCATTGCATAATAACATATACAAATTTCATAATTAAAGGAATACTATTTTATATCTGGTTCGTTGCTCAGAATTTAAATTAATTATTTTTAATTATATGTGTCTTCCTTTGCTGTGGTTTAATAATGTCTGCTTTTAATAGATAAGCGTACAATAAAAAAATTATAGAATTGATACAAAAATGAAGGTTTCTTAATTTTTATTTGCATGCATTTTGAAAGACTTAGAAATAGAAACACTATTTTGTTGGTATTGAACAATTAATTAATAATTTAAGAGTATTATTAAGAAAGTAAAATTTTGTATAGACAGTGTTTCCTAAATCTTTCAAAATTTTTGTAAATACAAATGAGAAGAACTTTTATTTTTGCATATAAATTAGTTATATTTTTTATAATATTTATTTTACATTAATTATGTTTTTTTCAAGTACTAATTTGAAAACACATTTGAAAAATAAAAAAACAATGAGAAACTATTCATCCAACGAAGATGTCTAAATAAACAGTTTATAATATAGCTAAAAACTTTCGAGAATTAGAGCGTGATAAAAACAGGAAAGAAAAATACTGTAAACACATAAAAAAACCTAAAAAAAATAATCAGGGACTATTTTCAGTGGAATTCTAAAGCTTTTATACGAAAGTTAATTAAAGAAATTCAAATTAGTTTTTAAAAAGTCAAATTGATTACTAAATAAGACTTTGGTATGCCTGTTTTACTAAAATTAAAAGTATATCCTCTACAGAGAATAACAAAGCAATATGCTTTCTTCTAAAAAAGCATGCAAGTTACAAATGAGAAAAAAAATTGTTTTCTTTTAGAAAACAGTGATTTATTTTTAAATGGACACAAAGTACGTAAAGTGACAGAAAATGATCAAAAGAATTTCCTGAGACATTTAAGAACACCAAATATCTCCTATAACTGGTTGTAAAAACTTGTGCATAAGTGAGCAACGCTACTAACATTTCACGTATTTGTCAGTCAAAAATAACCAGCAAACATATTAAAAGTCAGTTTTGCAAGATCTCCTACAGCTTTTCAGAAGCGAACTCTGAATATTTCAATAGCAGTATACAATTATAAGAATAAAAAGTTGCTCAAAAGCCATTTTTACATATTGAGACATTCTACATATTCACCAGATTTAAACCAATTAGTCTCTGTGGTCTGTTTCTAAAAAAATTATCTACCAAATCAAATATAGGTTATATACAAATATAAGAAAATAATAAAACTTCATTCGCGCTGTGTTCACAGGGAATTTCAAAGAGAAGAATGTACATTTTTTTTCAGTTTTATTAATATAATGTTAGTATTTCCGAGACAATTAGCAATGATATTTATTGAAAAAATAACTTTGATACAAATGATTATCTTCCAGAAATTATGAGTATATAATACTGCATGAACTAATATAGTTAAAAATATTTAGAACAATTTTAACCCCTTGAGTACTTTTGATTTATCAGGTTATTATACAGATCATTATTTGTTTATTAATACTAATTGTATAATCTCTTTCTCATGTGGGAATATGCATTCATATTTCATAACATTTAAATGAAAATTTACTCGAAATTTCCCTTATTTCATAATTTAGTTGGAAGATGGTTCTTAAAAAGATATAGAAACGACAGATATGAATGGTGACCAACAGATATGAGCTTCATGCTTTTGGACAACTCTAATGAAAACAGCAACATCTTTTCGACACGAGAGACAAATAAGATTTCAGTTGAAATTCTTCTTTACCAAAGATTAATTTGGACTTACGATTGATTTTGATAAATTCTTAAAAATAGATTCCAAACACCAAAAACTGAAGGTCAAAGGTCAATTGCCAGCTTATTGAAAGGATTTATAGAGGGGATGTAAAAAATGAAATAAATAAAATAATGTTAAAAAAATAAAAATGTCAAAAATGAACTGAGGTTAGCGCAAAATCAGTATATAGTCAAGCCTTAATTTCACATTTTCCGGTTGATTTGGTACTGTCATCCTTTTAGGAACTAAAATTTGTTTTCATTCGGAAAGATGTGATTTAACCAGCCAAAAAATAAGTTTTATATAATGGTTATAAGAGATTGCATTACTGTTGCCACATTCCAATTTCATATTTTTTATGTTTTGAGTAATGAAATGATCATGTAGTCGAATGGATATACTTTATTGAAATTCTAATACATGTTGGTGATATCTTAGAATTTTAAGATTAATAGTGATACATAGATTTAAAATAGAAATTTAACCTCTATTGGAATTGAGGTTTCAATCTTTTGTTAAAGAGGAAAATGTTTCTTGTTTAATGAAAAATTGAAATAATTGAACATTCGAACCATACTTGAAATTTAAGTTGCAGTAATATTAGTTTTTTTTATATAAATTAGAGGCTAAATACATAAATTGACCTCGGTACTAGCGGCACTCTTTGCAAATCACCAAATCCAAATTATGTAATATATATATATATATATATAAAGCCAAAAGTAACCAAATGAAGGTCAAACAAAAGCTCTTTCAGTTTTGACTTCTATTTGATGAACCAATCTTCTCAATTTGGCAATCTACTTTTTCGTTTTAACTTTGTGAAGAAAATTGAAAATTATTAATTTACCGAAAAGTAAGGAAATTATTGTTCCGTTATTTAAGATAATTGCATTTATTTTGAAATTGAATATGCATAAATGAACATGAAATGAAGTTATATATAAACAAACTTTAAGAATTGTCAATAAAAAAAAAGAATACTCAAGATATGATCCGCCATGATGTAAAGTTGGCAACTATGATCTTGTCGCCATCATTTTTAAAAATTCGTGAGGCAAAAATCCTTCGAGAAATATGAACCTTTTGATTCCATTTATAAAACAATCGCAGAGTTGTGAAATCCACAAACTGTATTTGAGAAATTGGTGTCCTTTCGATAGTGATGAACCGGGAAATTCAAATAATATCTTAGGCTCTAATTAATAATTATCACATAAAAATACAATTTTTCTTTAAAAAATCAGGTTAATTATATTAAATTACAAAATTTCTAAGAAAAAGGATTTTTTATTACATGTTGAGTAAATGAAGTTATAAAAATGCTATTATAAATATTTAAGCAACTTTTAGGCCAACAGCACAGTTTTTAATATTGTATATTTCTTGCAGTATTTTAAATAATTACTCCTTGTTTATTTACCTAAAAGCAGTTGTGCCAGTTTTTATTTATTTTTTTTTTTGTTGCAAACAAAATTGCCTCATGAAAAACACGATTGCTTTACTTGAATTTAAAATTTATACAAATAAAAACTTGTTTTCAACCATTTTTATCTGTAGATAACGCTTTATTTGTTGGTACAGCACCTGTAAATATTTTTGATTAGTAGGCATAGTGTTTGTCAATAAGTTATTTCCTATAGTATTTATCTATTTCCAAATTTTGATTTTAGACAGAAATGTTGCTTGTGGTTTTTAATTGATTTCAGTTTTGAGTTAAAAACTATTTTCAATTAGAGATAACCAGAACCGTTGAAATAATACAGGTGTTCGTTACAAGAAGTTTCGAGAAAATAATACCGATTAGAAGTTATTTGACATACATTAGGTTGATTGGCAGACGTGACCGTAGATTATCTTGAAAATTTTCCAGAAAAAGATTGCGGAAGTTGTTAGTTTAAGATAATAAGATACCAAAGTAAGTTATATTAAAATTCTTCCAATTATATTGCGTTGTTAGGGGAGTTATTTCCTTTTATATGAAAATGAAAAACGTATGGCAAATAAAAATTTAATTGAATTGTATATTGACAATTTTAGTTCAATACCTTTTACCATCTTTCTGGTCGTAGCATGATTTCGTACTCTTAAAATGGTTGGTTTTCACTAGTAGCAAATTAATTAAGGTGGGAAAAACGAAATGACTTTTTGAACAATTCAATAGTTTATGTGTATCTCACGTACATGTAAAATGTTATATTTTAATTGTTTTCTTTGGATTGAAGGAAACTATTCTCACATAAAAGTTTTAAAATTATTTAATTTAGGTAAAACTATACTTTAGGGTGCTCCCATGGCAAACATGGTGATTTCTGTTTGGCTATCGATTTTTTTGGCGATTTTTGCTGGCACAGAACAATCAATTGCTCTGTTGCAATCAAAATACGATTGAGTTTTGCCCAGCTTGGTAATCAAACGCGATCACAACTTGGAGAGAATCAAAGGGGCACCCTAAAGTAAGGTCTAACCTTAATTTATATTAAAAATAGTTTCGCTAATCTGGATTCTTTCTTTCAAAAATCTTGAAAGCTTATGAGTTTTATTGACTTGTCTGTACTTGTTACTCATTCTGTAGGTCTATAAAATTAAGGCTTAATATTCCATAAGGACTTGTGGCAACATTTGTCTTATTATTTGGCAAAAATTCATTCATTCAGTTTCATTAATTTTCTATAAGCCAAAGTGAGTATTAAAATGTATATTTCAGTAAATAATTTACAAATATAAATATTAATATGTAAAAAAGACTGAAGAAAATTTTAAAAGAACTAAATAAATTCTGTAAAGTGAGTGAAAGATTCAAAAGGAATTAGAATTTGTGGTTAACATTCATGTTAAAAGGGTAAAAATCACGAGAAGATCATTCATTAGACATGCTGTAACTACCAAAATGTACAAAACTTATAAAAATAATTATTTCAATAATTATTACAAGAGATTTATTTGTAGTACCTGCTGACGTCATCTCACAATCTATAAAGTCGTAAAAACGATTTCTGCGCATGCTCATGCTCGAAGTTTCCATTTACGAAATTAATGTTTGTCGCTGCAACGATTTTCCAGTGTGTCTACAACCCCCATGGGACAAAGTCACACAGATTTTATGGTCCGGGGTAGACGGAGGGCAGGTCACGTGTCCAATCTAGCTCCTTGGGTATGTTACATCGAGATGCTTATACCCCTGGGAGTGGAAATGTTAAAACACCCCATCATGCATGTACCATGGAATAACAGTACTCCAATACTTAAGTATACAGAATACTGAGTCCACTGTACAGTATATGAAATCAGTATATTGGATTCAGTATTCAGTTGATATATACTTTTCATCTCTAGATTCAGAGTCTACTGAATTTATCAGTCGAATTTTGAAACATTTACGAGTATTATTAATACAAAATATCATGATGGTTTTTATATTCATAAGTACTATTTACGAGTACTGTATTGGAGAATAAATTGCATTTACAGATACTGTAAATGTTATATCTACACACTAGAGTACAGCTATAGTACAATATTCCTACAACTTTATTAGTAGTTATTGTGTGTATCCGAATAAAACATTACTTGGGAATAACATATAAAGAAAGTAACATTTACCCTTCAAACTATAATACATACATATAATTTAATTAGATTAATAAATAGTGTAAATGCACAAAATAAGCCTTCATTTCGTATTTAGATAATAAAAGTGTAAAAATGCAAAATATTTGATAAAATATACAAATTTGCATTATTCAGTTACAATAATAGTAGGAAAGAATAAAGTTTAGCATACAAATTGAAAAAATTTGTATGAGGTAATTTGGTTGAGTAATTATATAACTTTTTATGATAATATTCTGCTAGAAAATAATTCGAATTTATGAAATTAAAAATATTGTAGGGAAAGTTATCTTTAAATGTATTTTTTTTTTTTATTTATTTAAGCAAGTTTCTCTTTCAAGGAAGTATGTTTCACTGGTAGATTGTTATCGATTATTCCAAACTCCGTAGTATTTTGTAAAATTGTAGAAGAAATAGAAAAATAAAATATTAAAAACATACTGAAAATATAAACTTTTTTCAAAATTTTTACGTTTAGATAATATTTGTTTTAAAATATATTTATATATTTCTCATTTTTTGTTTTTCTTCAATTTATTTCAGAATTCTACGTATAAGTTATTTCAGATTTACTAGTATTTTGTCAAATTATATGTATATTCTAAAAGAAATAGAAAAATAAAAAATAGTAAGTATTATTTCAATAAAAAAACTTTTCAGTTAGATAATCTGCTTTTAATAAATAAGTTTTCTCTTGTTTATTTCTCATATTGATTTAAAATATATCAATTTTTGACTCGTATTATCAAGTAGTAGCTGTTGAATCTGTTTTTGCTTAGAACACTATGCGAGACGAAAAGTTGAATGATTTATAAGCGTTTAGAGTATCTGAAAATAACATTTTATATACGGTACAGAATTTGCGAATAAAAATTTGTTTTGTAGGTATGACATCCGAAAATAACGTTTCCTTCGCATATATAGGTATAACATGAAAATAATGCTTTATTCACAGGCATAGACTGTACTGGCAAATGCACCATATATAAATTATCTTATATTCCTAGATATAACATAAGCAAATAATGTTCGTTGATGTATTATAAGCAAATACTGTCAGTTCGTAGATTTATAGCATATGTTAATAATATTATATTCGTGTACACAACACGTGCAAAAAAATGCTTGTTCGTAGATGTAGCATATTCAAATAATGTTTGGTTGTAGATATACAAATAATGTAATGTTCGAGTTGTCGTTACTTACAACACTTGGTAAAGCCAAGCCCGCCCGTCAAGGACTGAGCGAATAAAGTCAGAAAGATCGTCTTTTTTTTTTTAAACAGAGCGCCCCTTTACGAGGATGGAAGTACGACTTGGCTCATAGATGACAGCACCATCTGGATCTTCCAATTTAGAAATAGGAAGCCAGAGACGACACAAGGCCTGGCTCTTACCACCAACCACCACCAGAGATTTTATTTTGGAATGGGAACATGGAGGACATTCCGACCAGGACATACTTTACGACCATGACATACTTTACATAACCACTTTTTAACACGACGGATCTTCCGTTAAGCCGGGACTCGAACTCACTACCTTCTAATAATGAGAACAATACCTTAATCAACCAGGCCACCGTGGCCTATGTTATGTTTATAAGTACAGCACATGCAAATAATATGTTCGTATGGTATGATATATACAAATAAATTTCGCTTATAGACATATAACATATACAAATATATATGCGTGAGTAAATTATACGGAGATCTTATATTCATTGCTAGAGAATATTCAAATAAAGTTTTGTTTGTAAGTATAATGTCTGTAAATATTTCATTCAAAAGTACAGTAATATAATCCATGGTTTATTTGTACGGATAGTGTTTACAAATAAGCACTTTTATGTACCATTAATTGCATACTGTTTACATACGTCATCAAATGTTTATTAAGAATTAAAATTATTCTTACATAACAATGAATACTCATCTAATTTTAACAATGATAAGCATTAATTGCAGAATATTATTTTTAAATTTCTTTTGTATTACGAGTTTGAATCATGTGACTCACACACACACACATTTTCCTCATTCGAATCACATTCTCTGATTCAAACCACAATAATGTTACAATTTTCTTTTTGTTTTGATAAATTATGTGAAATAAACAAAATTGTTTTTAAATTATCATTAATATTTTAAAAAGGAAGAACATTAAAGTTTCGACTAGAATAAGTTTTAATAGTAAAAATTAATTTTAAACTCAGAATAAGATTTACAATTAATTTTTACTATTTAAGATTACAGACATTATACTTTAATAACTTCTTACAGAAGAGTAAAAAATAAATTAAAAAATTGGAAAATTATTTCAATTTTTTCACTCATTTGTCAAATTTTTTAAATAAAAAGTTTTTAATCAGCAGTAAACTTTCTTTAAAATCTAAAAATTTACTAAAAAAATGAATTTCAAAATACAACAATTTAAATAACATTTTTGTTTTCTAAATAACATTTCCAACTCAGTGTATGTCTTAGTTGTGTTACTTATGGAAATTACAATAATTGGAATTTATATTATCAGTTGGATTCCCTACTGTTTTTTATAGACGACATTAGTTGTGACGTCATATTGTTTCCAAACATTTGCTGTTAAGCGCCATTTATCATTGAAACTGCCATAGATTTCGGTGATAGATTTTTAAATTGTTATTTTTGAAATTGATATTCATTATTTAAGGATAACGTGTTTGTTAAAACTTTTAACCTTTTGTTTGTTTAACCTTTGATTCTCGCCAAATTGTAGTCACAGTTAATCACCCAGCTGGGCAAAATCAAATCGTATTCTGGTTGCAACAGAACAATTTATTGTTCTGTGCCAACAAAAATCACCAATAAAATCGATAGCCAATTAAAAATCTCCAAGTTTGTCAAGAAGGCACTCTTAAATACAATATTAAACAAATGTTTACATTGTATTTGTTTGGAAACAGTTGTGGATATGACGTCACACTAATGTCGTCAATTCTTATTCAATGTTAATTAAAAATGTTTACTAATATATGCATTTGTTTTCTCAATTTTTATTCTTATAGAACATTGCTTAAAAATGTTTATTAATATATATGAATTTCCTCTCTAAATTTTTATCCTCATCGAACATTAATTAAAAAATCTTTTAATAAAACAACACGAATTTTATGAATATATGAATTTATATTCTTAATTTTTATTCTTATCGAATGTTAGTTAATAACGTTTACTAATAAATTAATTTGCTTTTTTAATTTTTATTCCTATTGAATTTGAATAAAGAATTTTTAAGTAAAACTATACTTTAGGATGCCCTTTGTGAACTTGGCGATTTTTTTTGGCACCATTCCTGTTCGCGCCAATTACAGTGCTAACAGGTATGGTTGAACATTCAAAAATAACCAAACGTATGTCGATTTTCGAAATTCTAAAACCGATAAACCAATTAGAGCCTTGACTGGATCTAAACCAATCAGAACACGATTCGGTTTTCCCCAGCTTGGCGATCAATCACGATCACCACTTGGCGAGAATCAAAGGTGCACCCTAAAGTATTGTCTAACCAATTTTTATTATTAAAAGACTGTGCTGTCTTAAATTGAACTACCATAAAGATTTCGAATAATAAAGTTTAACTTTGGAGAAATGTATATTGCAAAAATAATGAATAATTTAATTGAAATTTTATCAAACTGTTAATGGCAACGTTGTTATGAAATGAATACGTAAGATGTTATCTCAATTGGAAATTTCTTTTTCAAATCGTGTCCTATATTTTTTTATTAATTTTTTTTTCGATAATGAATTTTCCTCTATCATTACTTTTACTTGCCGCTTAATTTACATTCTGGGTAACAAACACTTAGCTAGTCAAACGTTTTGAACTCTTTTATCTAATACATATGCATAATTAATTTCGGCTCTACTGGGCTTATGATCAAGTTCTCGGGACATTTTGACACCTGTGAATCAATAAGTAGCAGCGTTGGTCTCATTTTGTGTTTATGCTCCTTCACTGATTAATTGTCAACACAAATATTAATTTGGGACTGAGCAACTTCCTGTTTTATACTTTAACATTGTATCGGTTCTTATGCTTCATTAATTATAGACTTATTTTAGAAGTTGTAACAACTTTAACGAAATTATTTTTAGTTTCAGACACTCAATCATTATCTATGGTGTCAATTGTATTTAGATTCCATGAAAAATACTGAATCTATATTTAACTAGAAGAGACAGATATACTGAACAGATATAGCTACGTTACTTTTCTTCCAAGAAATCTGCGTATATTAGCCAAAAAGATTGTTGTTAACTGCTACACATGTATTTATTAAGAAAAGTTATTACAGCAACAATGAAATGTTCTTGAATATTTTTGTGTTCTAAGTTGACAGTGATAATAACATTTAACGATAGAATTATATTTTTAATTTAAATGTTTCCTTTTTATTGCACAGCTTTTAACGAAATAAGATTTGGATTCATTTCAATGAAGTTCAATCTACCAAAAACTTCAATTCTCAGTCAATCAATCAGTTTTTAAAAATTAACTGTAAAAATGTTCGACAGATATCTTCACCGATCACGTAGAGTCGATATTGTGCAGTACATGGTGTATAACTTCAATTGTTTTTTTATGATTGCTCAGACCAATTTTTCCCCCATGTGTATTCTATTTCTAAGATTGACTCTAGTATATATATTAGGTTGGGGAAAAAGAAATCCATTATTTTTACGTGAACTTTTTGTAACTTCTTTCAGATTCGCTTTGTAAAAAGGTTTAAAACAGTTTTCATGTAGATTTTTAGGTCTTGTGTGAAGCTACGACTGCTGACATGCTGTCAAGTTTGATAATTTTTGATATTTTATAGACATTCTCGACGATGTTGTATTCATGCGAGGTGCATCTTTAGCATCCAAATACCCAAACGGAATCGACGAAACCAAAATTGTACGTAACTGGTTGTTACAGTCATATATAGGACGATAAACACCTTTCACAATTTTAGCCACCTGGTTAGCATTTTCGCCCTTATAAAAGAAAAACTAAAATGTATCGAATTTTCTGTTTGTTGTCTTCCATTTTTGAAACCTTGTACTCGTAACTGAATTCATCAAATAAAAAACCACAAGAGAATATTTTAGTGTCAAATATCACGTTTCCAACGAGCATAAATCTGAAATTGTTTGATAGATACCTCACGAGATAGCGATCACTACAGACGTCTACCGAAAAAATAATGGATAACTTTTTCCCCAAACTAATATTTTAGCGACAAAAACCGAAAGCATTCATCTCCTTTTAGAATCATGTACTGCTTATACCGAAAGGATAAGTCCACTGGTAAAAATGAAAATTATGATGTGATAAAAAAAGTTGTACTATGTGCAAAGTACTATTTTATGAGCTATGTTGGAGTAAAAAATGAAAAAAACAGTGCGCAATCAATATAAACATTGTAGAAATTTAGGGAAACCCAAAATCATATATGAAACAGTTGTTTCATTGAAGATTGGTCCTTTGAACAAAGTACCCAATTATGTTCAATGAATACAAAATTTTTCGGTAAAACTATATTTTAGGGTGCCCCCTTGGCAAACATGGCGATTTTTGTTTGGCTACCGATTTTATTGACGACTTTTGTTGGCACATAACATTCAATTGATATGTTGCAATCATAATACGATTGGATTTTACCCAGCTTGGCGATCAATCGCGATCACAACTTGGAGAGAATCAAAGGGGCACCCTAAAGTATAGTCTAACCAATTTCTCTAACGTTTTACAGAATAAGCTCATAAAGGTTATTCTACCGTTTTTTGCAAATATTGTGTTTTGATTTTGCCTAATTTGGAAGAAGTAACTTTGTTTTCAAGTCAATAGAACAATTTTATTGTCTTTTACTTAAGGACTGCAAATATGTGTGACCCAAATATTTTTTTCTACCGGATTCAGCTCAGACTTTATATTGGGCAATTGACAAAATATACCTCATTATCGGAAGCTATTCGAAAGTAGATTTTGCAGTGTGATAAGAATTGTTGTTCTATGAAATACGAAGGACAAGCATCCAGCGTGCTTTGCAAATGTGAAGGGAAATATTTTTCTGTCTGTTGTTAATAATTTTCAGCATCCAAAATATTGCCTATAGTTGATATATCAGCAATCGTTTGAATGCTTGTATCTGGATCATATCATAAAAAAACTATCACTACGATATTATATCTGTATCGTTAAGTAGATCGTTTTATAATAATGGACCATTTAGGTTGAAATTTTTTTCGTCATTAAATCTTTTGATAACAAACATTTTTACGGGACATATCTTACTGAGACTATTAATTTTTCAAGAGTTCAAGTCAAATTCGTATCCAAATTTTCTTTTCCAGTCAACAAAATTACCGAATTTCTTAATTACATTATAATTTGTTGGGTGAAAATGTGCTTTAGGTCCCCTTGGCGCGTTTTCGAAATAGCCACTGCCATGGCGAAAATTCTACCGCTATTTCAAAGTGAAACTTAATTAGCGACCAATGAAAAGGCTAAAACAAAAGAGAAATTAATGAGCATGCGTGGAAAAGCGCTTCGAATTCGCGAGTTGGCGAAGTAGAGGACCTAAAGCCCTATTTAACCATTTGTTGATTTTGACGTTAGAGGGTTGTGATTAAAATGAGTTTATCATATATTTCCAGATTTTGTCTGGTTTACATTAGTTTTTCTTTTGTTATCATAGGCATATATATTTCTAAGTGGCAGAAATTATATACAATATTATGTGATATATTTAAAAATTTAGTCATATTTCTTCTATTTAATTTTCTATACTTCTTATACACATTACTTTTCTTTTACTCAATAAGTGACTATAATGGTTTCCTATTTCGTTTGACTACAGTGTTGTGTTCATATTTTTTTTCAATATCTCCCCTATAGCAATAATATAATTTCAGAAGAATACTAATCTATGATATTCATGCAAATTTTGTGTAAAATAACATTTTCGTGCAACAATTTAAAGTGATAAATCCATCCTTTCGAAATAATTTCAAAATGAAAATTTGTATAGAAAGACATCAATTAATTAATTTTATCAAATTGATTCCTAAATATAATATCCAGTCTTAAATACGTAATTATTAAATTATGTGGCTCTAAATTTAATTCTTAAACTATGTAACAATTTTCTACCATAAAAAGTGGTTCTTATTCCTAATTAGCATTTGAAACTTTAAAAAAGAAGATAGATCTAATATTTCGTCATGAACTGTATTAAAAGAGATTTTAATGGCTGCAAATATACCATTACTTATTCTTATCTTTCGGCATTTCTGAATTATTTTATTTAAAAGCACGAAAATACTTTGAAAAATATCCAATAAAACAGCAGTTTCGGATCATAGAAATATTACGGAATATTAGTAATGCAAAAATTCCCCACCATACAAGCTTGCAAATTAGAAAACTCGTATAGATTTGAAATGGTTCGTTATTACTTCTTGTATAACATGAAAAAAGTTAACTCTTATACTTTAAAGTTTAATTTCTAGTGTTATCATTAGTAACAGATTTTGTAAGTGAATATTATGCTTTATTAAGATCAAGTAAAGTACATAACTATTTTTAACAACCGTATCCATTAATTGTGGATGTAAATTGTTGTTCTTTTAGAATTATTATATTAAGGAATAATCTTTTGGAAAAGAGATATTTTTGTAATAACTACATTCCAATTCATAAAACTGTTTCATATGGCCTGGTTGCGTAGGGCGTCGTTCTCGTTCCCGGAAGGTATTGAGTTCGAATCCCGGCTTATCCGAACTTAATAGCGTCGTGTTCATTAATAACGATTGGCGCATATAAAATATTGCACAGTGGTTGCAATGTCTTCCATCTTCCCATTCCAAATTAATACCTCTGGGATCAGTTGGAGCCAGGCTACGGGTCTTCTCTGGCTTCAATCTCTAAATTGAAAGACCCAAATGGGTTGCTGCCATCTATGAGCTAAATCATATTTTTACCCTGGTAGGAGGGGGGTGTTTTGCTCAAGAAAGACGCAGTTTCTGATTTCATTCGCCCTGTCCCTGACGGGTGGGCTTGGCTTCGCCAAGTGTCATAAGTAACAACTGTTTCATAGATTGAAATCTCTCTCCCTTCAAGAATAGTTTTGAGATCTAGAATGTAAAGTTGTTTTAGTGCTAAAAATTAATGGCGATAAAATAAGACCGCCAGAGATTCAGCCATGACTCTTTTGGAAAAAGGTGAAACAAATTATAAAAAAATTAACACTAATGTTCGCAAATATTTATCGAAATGATCGTAACCTTATATATAAAACATGAGAAATATAATCTTGTAGTACTTTCTTGCTTATCACAATATAACTTTATTCTGGGTACTTTCGTACTATCCAGTCGATCATTTTCGCGGAAAAAAAAGATTCGCCAAATGTTGTGGATTCATGCCAAAAATCTTTGGGTTTTTTATGCAATCCGGATGAATACTGATGAACAAGTTCTAAATTTTAATAATTTTTCTATAAAGAAAAAAGGTTAGCCTATATATTAGGGTGCTCTTTTGATTCTCGCCAAGTTGTGATCGCGATCGATCGCAAAACCGAATCGTGTTCTGATTAATTTAGATCCAGTTGAGGCTCTGATTGGTTTATCTGTTTCAGATAAACCAAAGCGAGTGGTTACCTGTTTGCACTGTAATCGGCCCGAACAGAAATGGCGCCAAAAAAATCACTAAGCTCGCCAAAGGGCACCGTAAAGTATAGTTTTACCAGAAAAAAGAGCAATTAAATTGTGTCTTCATCGAAACAAATAGCTAAAAGTTTACTTTTAATTATGTTCTAATATTTAGATAAATACGGTTACAGAAAATAAATCACAACTTGCTTGAGCTAAACTAAGAAATATAAAACTTGAGTTTAGAATTTGATCCGCCGCTGCGATTACTAATCTGCATCATCTAGAGTTGAATGGCTATTTTTGGCGATATATTTTTGGTGACAGGATAATATGTAAATATCCATTCTGTAGATTGGTACCATTCAATTGGTGGGTTAATAACAAACAAACTGGTGAAAAATTACACATATGTAGTTTTTCTCCAGTTTGTTTTTAAATAAAGGATTTTCATTATAAAGGAAATGGCGAAGTATGTCCATTGTTCCAAACTAGGTCTTGTAAGCGTCCATTTAAGTGAAGATAAGATGGTTTTAATAGTTTTAAATGCAAATGCTATTCTATTGTCTTACAAAATAGTGATTTACATCTATTATTTCAAAACCTCTTATTATAAAATGTCATTTATAATATATTTCGCTGCATTTACATAGCTGGTTTGTGTATGCTTTATGCAGTATTTCGTCTTCTTAAACAGAAGATATTTGTTCTTTTATAATATTATAGCATTATAATTTCAAATTATCGTGGTTTCTTTGCATCTTATAATTTGTGTTTATTAGTTCTGAAATAATTTCAAAATCACAATCTTCTATTTTTCAAATTCCTCTTATTAACATTTTCTCTTCTTTTTTCAATAAAATTGGAGTTCGTTTCAAAATTTTGAAATTTTCTAATTTTCAACATGTTTCGATCATTTTGAATTTATTCTAAAAGAATAATACAAACAAAAAGGGCTACATTCATTCAAATTTAAAAAATTCTTATTTGTAATTGAGTTTTCAATAAAGGGGTCAAATAAAAAATAAATTAAAGAATGTCATTTTCAAAATGATTTAAAAATTTATTTATAAAATTACAAACATCATTAACAGAAAAATTATATTTTCCAGAAATTTGGTTATTAGAGTAAATTACATCATTTCAATCAGTTAGAAGGGGTTACAAAACAATTCAGTTACTACTCTATGTTTTTATTTTACAAGAAAGGTTCGAATAAGTTTAGAACCGTTCAGGAAAAATTAAAAAAAAAGTGTAGAATTTTATGGAATACAGATCAGTAACCATAAATTGCATTAAAATATTTCGCTTGAATCAAAGATTAATGGGGTAGACGTGAGAAGATTTTAAAGGAAAGGAGAAAAAGTGTACCAAGTGAGTGAATTAAATTCTATTTAAAGACGCTTTTTAAAGTAATAGAGTGTTTCCATTAAATTCAAAAGTAACGAAA
>JAPDSC010073019.1:30553-70300 GCA_026290005.1 Latrodectus geometricus | reverse complement strand
TGATATATAGCTTTGTCTTTTTCTTTAATTAATACAAAAAGTACACTTCAATTTATGGTTAAATTAAATTCTGATATTCCTGTTAATGTGTAAGCTTTTTCGATTAATTCAAGAAATACATTCAAGCATTCTACAATTGCTGATACAGATTCTGAAATTTTTTCTAAGAGTTACTTCATTAGAATTATACAATATTCTTACCAAAAGACAAAACAAAATTTTTTTCATCTACAGATGTCTGATAGGCACCATATCCTAAGATGCCTCCAAATGTCAATCCAGCAATAAGAGAGCTGGTACTACCTGCAAAAAATACCTCATATTACATGAATATATATATTAGTTTGTTAGCCACTCAACAGTTCATTTTTTAACATGGGGATTAATTAGATTGGGATTTAAAGTTTGAAGTGGATTTTAAACCAATACAACCATCAAATCCAAGATGAGAAATGAACTCACAAACAATTTAACTAAAGGGCAGTTGGTAAATTATTTGGCTACCAATTCAGTTTTATGTATCTTAACCTGTAGAAATTTGTTATGAAATGTATATAATATATAAGACATCACCTTATGATACAATGTTACCAGGTCTGTACACTAACTATATGGATTTCTAGACAAATTTTCAGAGATACTTAATCCACTATGCAGTGGAATTTTACCAAATGGCTTTTTTATGGAATCAAGAGCCTTTGATGTTTTTCAGAATTGTCCATTACAAGAGTTTCTTTCATTTCACGTATATAAATTAAATTTAAATATTAATGTGATCAAGTAATTTCTTAAATACTTTGACTGCAGATTAATTGAGAATGAAGTTGTGATTTATATAACCAGGGTATTTTAAGACTAAATATTTAATAATTAAATTTGTGTAATATTATGCACAGCATTTATACACAGTTATTTATAAATTATAAATAACTTTAAATAATAAGAAAATTTCTGGATTTTTCATTAGAACTTACTGCAATTTTAAAAAAAAAATTGTTTTTGATGGTTCTTATATAATATACTCTCATATGTTTAAACAATTCCTTTGAAGCAGTAAATTCCTATTCTTATCATAATCTACTCTGAAAAGGTATTAATTTAAAAGACATCTATGAGTTAAATGGATTTATTTGTTAACATAATAATAATTATAAATTTGATGCTAAATCTTTAGTTATTTTTGTATTAATTACTAAGGTAATTTTAAAACACTTCCACTAAAGGAATTTATAATTGAAATAAAATTTCTACCATATAATTTTTATCTTGTATTTACTCTGCAGGAAAGCAAAGCTTGCATTGATCATTTTACTGCAAAGTATTACATAAAGAAGCACTGAAATGATAAATTAACTATTATGGAAATAAAAGTATATAAGAATCACATTAAAATACTTCATAAGCAATTAAAAATAATGAACAGAATATGAAAGAAAAAGTCAAAACAGTTATATTGAAATCAACAGTATAACAGAATTGATAGAAATGACAAATTTCAAAGGAGTTGAAATAAATCATAAGCAAATTAAAATTATAAAAGTCAAGTTAAGATTTTAAAAAATAAACAGAAATTAAAAATGCAAACAGTTTATAAAATATCATATTTCAATTCTTCATGTTATTTGAGAAGCAAATATTTTATCTTATCTGATGATTTAATACACTGCTCAAAACAATTAAAGGATATTGTAAGTTTTATATAAAATAAAGATATAAAAGAAATTTTTTTGCTGAAAATGGAAGAAGACAATCACAAATGCAAATTTTTTCTGATTTTCAAACTGTGGAGTATGCTAATTTTGAGTTTGACGTCAAAAACATCGCTTCAGAGGAAGTGAATGAAATTTGACTTTCAGCTGAATAAAAGACAATGAAGACAAGAATGATTGGAATTCAGTGATTGCTTTGTTTTGATGAGTATGCTGTCTCAAGGAATTCATTTAACCGATTCAGAAGCTTCAAGAGTTGTTAGTAGGTTAGATGGGGACCAAACAAGCCGAAGTAGTGCAAGCCAATGGAATGTCACAAAGTGTGATTTCTAGGATCTGGAACCCTTTTCTGGAGACTGGAAGTGCAGGCCAAAGACCAGGGCAAGGTCGTAGATGGGCGGCAACAATGCCCAATGAAGATATTTATTTAGTGTTAACGGCTCAGAGACACCGAAATATTAACGCTACTCTTCTCCAACAACATCTTCCCTCGGCTACTGACACCAGGGTTTCAACTCAGACTGTCCAAAACTGGCTCCATGGTGTAGGTCTGCATACTTGCAGACTGATGGTATGTGTTAAACTGAAATCAAGGCATCGTTGTGACCCTAGGGAATGGGCAAGAGAGCATGTAAATTGGAGGAGAAATGAATGGAGCAATGTTCTTTTTTCTGACGAGTCCCGTTTTTCTGTTTATCCTCATAATAGGCATATTTTCATCAGGAGGGACGGTGGCAGTAGGAATAATCCTGTGTTTGTGCACGAAAGTGTCAGATTTGGCGGTGGAGGAGTGTTGATGAATGGTGGCATCTCCATTGACGGAACCCTCTACATCATTCGAGATGGACCTCTGACTGTTTGTCGATATAGAATGAGATCTTCAGACCTATTGTAGTCCCTTATGCTGCAGCAATTGGAGATGACTTCATTTTAATGGACGATAACTGCAGGCCACATCGTGCTAACCTGGTGGAGGATTTCTTTTTTGAGGAAGGAAACATATAAATGGAATGGCCGGCAAATTTTCTAGACATGAATCCAATAGAGTATGTTTGGACGCTCTAGGAAGACGAGTTGCTGGCCACCAACCACTCCCACAAACTCTCCAAGAACTAGAAAGAGCTCTTCTGGAAGAGTGGGACAGAATATTTCAACTTGTGATCAATAGCCTCATTGACTCCATGCCTCAAAGGTGTTCAATGTTGCTGGCCATCTGTGGAAACATACATCTTAATGAAAATGATTTCCTTTGAAGAAAACACCTTTTTTATTCTTTTTATTCTCATATGCACAAATTGTGCTTTTTTTTTCCTTTTATACAGAAATGCACAATAAAATGCATTTTTTTTCCTGCCAAACATGTGTAATTTATTCTCATATAACCTACTATGTCTATCGACATGTATCAACCAGCTAAAAAGTTTCCTAGCCGCAAGATCCACCTAAAACTGCAATATCCTTTAATTGTTTCGAGCAGTGTAGTTTATGGAAGTTGATGATATTTTAACACTCGCCTAAGGTAAAAATTCACATTTGATAATTTTACTTATAACAAGATTCAAATTATGTAAATTTAACAAAAACAATAGATAATTTAAAAATTACCAGGTCAAAGAGATTGTCAATATTAGCTTTTAACAAATAAAAGACATTTATATTTTTAAAAATAGTGTGAATAAATTTTAAAACAAGATGATCATTAGGCTTTGCAGTTTCAACCCTTAGTCTAAAGAATTATTTTAATTTTTCTTATAAATTATTAACATATCCTAATTTCTCCAACAAATCTTATTTCTTAATTGCTATTGATAATCTACAGGAATAACTTGAAAATAAAACATAACACACCAATAATTAGTTTACTATATAATCTTTTATGTATTTCAGAATTGAATATTGATTTTAATTTCAAATGATCTTGAAGTATTTTACTAAATTTAAAATGAAATATTATATTTTTAATATTTATTTGACTGAGGCATTTAAATTATATATGAGGTATAAGTATTTTTCACGTAAATTTGTATACTTAATAATTTTCTATTATTTATCATACAATTCTTGATTTAATTCTACTTGCATTAATTTTTATATGTATTTATATTATTGGATCGGATGCACCAAAATTTATATCAGGCTATGAGTATGTCACAGATACTGTAACAGCTGTTGTAATTGAGAAGTAGGTAAAAACGATGAATAATACAAAAAATTATATAAATTATTTGGCTTTTAAATTAAAAAAAAAAATTATTACCAACAATTTTATTTACTGGCAATAATTTTTTTTTTGGTATTTACTTATTATGATGACTAACTACCTTGGCAATAAAAATTTTCATTGGCTATTTCATTAGCAGAATTTTAATAATATTTACTTAATACTCTTTATTTTAATACTTTATATAACTTATCTTAGTGCTTAGATTTTTTTTTTAGGTAGTAGTTTACATTATTTTTTCTGGTTGCTACTTTTGGTGACATCTGTGGGTAGTCTTCATAGTACGTATATATATATAAGTACCTTCATTTTAAAACTTATAATCATTTTAAGCAAAATTTTAAAATCATTCGTTTTTATCTAATATTAAAAAAAACATTGGTTATCAATTTCTATTTTTAATCATTATTAATTTTCTTTTAACTGGCTGACAGATTGCTATTACTGGCTGACAGATTGCTTAGTCACCCTCTTTAGTTTTTGTGTAGGCTTTTTATAAAGTTACAGGTCCAGGAGCAAATTATGAACTGAAAACTGGAGAACTGAATATTTAGATCCCAGGAGCTTGGCTAACACTGTGAGTTATTTGGATAGAAATCTCATGCTAATACCCACAAATTTAAGCAAATTAAATTTCTAATTATTTATCGTGTTGAATGGTGCACTTATTTCAGACAATCCCCAAAATTGTGAAAAAGGGGAACAAATCAACATAAGTACGCATCTAGGTAATGTTTAAGTTCTGAATAAGCAACCATGTGCTTCATTATATATTTCTCCCCTTGATGATTTTTTGAGTCAGTCTCATAATTCCCTATACGTCAAACTTGAATACTGAAATACAAATCTGGTGTTCTTAAAAGATGACATAATAAAACAGTTACAAAAGTACAATATTTTATGCAAAGTTTGTATGATAACAAGATCAAAGATAAGATAAGAAAGGAGTATTTTAACCCTATCATAAAATCTATTAGTCATCCTCCAAAATGCAATTGATAAATCATCAAATAAAGACAAGAATAATGTTGATAAAAATTGACTATTCTTTCTCTTTTATTGGTTATTATTTAATTATAATTACTAACTATTCTTTACTTAATATTTTTTTACTATTTGCTCATTATTCCCATCAGTATATTCAGTTTTGTGAATACAATGTCGCCAATATGGTTGCGATAGTATGCTAATCCCACATTTAGATTTACTTATTTTGATAATTAAATAAAAATTCATAATTTAAACATTGAAATACTTTTTCTTTTTTTAGAGATTGAAGTTTATTTTGAAATGTAGGTGACACAGATAATCTGTAAAGCAAATAATCCAGTCATGGATAATTGGAAGTTTACAGTAATATTATTGCTGGACTTGAAATATGAGAATTTTTATTATTAAATACAATTTATTTTAATTCAGTTAACACAATTTTCTGAGAGTGAAGATATGTTAGTACCACTTTTAACAAATTTTAAGGTATATAAGAATGTGATCTCAGCTTCTGTTGGTTTGCTAATTTTCAAGTTTCTCTTTTATTTTCCAAAATATAAACCATGTTGCACTTTGTTTATAGCTAAATATATTTCAATTTTATAGCCTGATAGATTAAAATGGAAAAAAATTCGTAACACAAGAAAGAATATTACAAAAAAATTTTAAATAGTTTTTCCCCCTTGAATCTTATGACTTTGCTCAAAACAATGTGAAGTACATGTGTATTAAAACTATAATTAAATCTACGAATAAAGTTTTTTAAAAAATGGTATATGCAGAACAAAAAATATAAGTCGATTGTTTTGCTACATTATCATGAATTTGATTTCCAAAGCATATTATTTTAATGGGTAGCAATATAAAAGAAATCGGTTCTGCAATATTCATACCCTTAATATGATAAAATTAAACACCAAAATAAATATGTACTAGCACTTAAAAACAAATCATATAAAAAAACAATTTGATTATATTATATTTATATTAGAAAACACTTAAAATAATAACATTCATTTAAAATGTCACTTTTACTTTTGTATACCTGCTTTTATATAACCAAATACTCCACCGCCAGCAACACATAGGGCATAACACGCACTAATAATATCTACACTCATTTTAGGAGTATATATATTTAATAAACTTTAATAACTCACTATTGGGAACAAGCCAACAAACAGACGAAAATTTTTGTTTACCATTTACTAATGACAAAACTACTTTTCTTTGATGCCAATATTTAAATTATAATTTCTAAATTAATGGTTTTAATGTAAATAACACTTTTAGAAATTAATTAAATTCTTCTTAATTTTTTTCAAAAATGCTTTCTTCAACTATTTTATACTAAGTCACAACAAATTTTAAAATTTGCTTTGAAAAAATATGGCAATGAATTTTTCGGAAATTTTCATGTTTACAATCTTTTTTGCTTGATCCCAACATCTTGCTTTACTTCTATTTCTATGTTGTGTTAGTTACGATGATTGTTAATAAATTATAGTTAAAAGAAACTAAGAGACACTGTTAGGTTTATATTGTGGAAATAAAAAAAATTGCTTTAGTTTTGTTCATTTTATTCATTCATTGAAATCTTCATTTCTTTTTTTTATACACTTTATTTTCGCAAAAATTTCTAGTCTTGATATCAATTTTAGAGACGTTAGTAAAATATTTGTAATCTTGACTTATTTTACACTTTTATATTCAATACAAAATTTACTAAAAGATTAAATTTACTTTTATTTTTAGATTATTTGAGACTACTTTATCATGAATTTATAAGTATGGCTAATCATTATGACATCCCCTCATGGTAAGAAACATTGCATATTAGAAATATGGTACTTATTGTTTCTTGAAATTGTGTTGCAACATAAAATAATTCCATCATTTTACAAATACACAATTGTGAAAACTTACGTGAACTGGTTATGGATATTTCCACCGATTAGGAGGAATAATATCTAGCAAATGTATACCGGACATAATAAAGAAATAGGAATAATATGAAAATACTGCTCTACGTTTTACTAAATAGATTATTTAGTAAATTATAGTAAATATTTGATAAATAGGGAATAATTTTTACTTTCATATTTAATACTGACAAATAAAATTATGAACGAAACAACTTAAATAGGTAATCGCTGAAAACAAACGGTGATTTAGTTATTTTTTGCAGGCATACAATAAAAACATTGATAGTCAAAATTTAAGAGTGAGCAATTATGTGTTTATTGTTGAATTTTGACTTTTACTTAAGTTGTCAAACTTCTATATGTAAAAATCGTGTGTAAGTTTCTATTTTGTAATTTCCACATTATATTTTCAATTCTATTTGATATTAAAAGTGTAGATGTTAAATAAAAATTTAAAAGTAAACATAAATTTTTTTTTGAAATTATATCTAAATTCAAGAAAAGTTAATATAAAATTTTATCATTACAAAGCAAAAAAAAAAAAATTTTTTTTCTTTAATTTGAAAAAAATTGAAACTGATAAAATTTTACGCTGTAATTTAAATAATTTGTATTTGTTGTTAGTATGTAAATACCTAAATAATTTTTAGTAATTTTATTTTATGGATTTTTCTAATTGTAGTTGGATAATTTCTGTTATACTTTTGAAAAATATTGTCACATATAGCTAAAATATTTTGTTTTCTGTACCATTCAGAGCTTGGGTAAAGAGAAAAGTGTTTAACTGATAACTTCATACTCAATTTTGCAACTTTTAATCAATATAATTTTCTCATAGGTAATGTAAAATGGTATTTGTTATAAAAACAGTTCTATTGATTTGTTCTTGTTATTATAATGTTAAAATAATAATTAACTTTTTGTTTTGTTACATATAAATTTTAAAGGAAGTCACATTACACTTTTGATTATATTTGAAAATTATTTCAAAGCTTTTACTTAAGATTTAATCCTAGACTGCTGTCAATTGTTATTGTGGATAGTTCACATAATGATAAAGTATTTTATAAAATTGGTTATTTATTTTCTTATATCAAACACTAATTAATCAAATGTATACATACAAATGCATGTACATATAAACTTATTATGCACTACAGACATTTGCTCATTTCATTGCCATATATATGTATTTTTTCGTAGGGCTGGAAAGCCACCTGTTGGACTTCATCTTGATGTCTTGAAAGTTGATAAATTGATTCAGGTAATTTATCTATTTGCACGGTTTCAAATTTGTGTACAGTGAAATGTCAGAATTAATATAGAAATTGTATTAATTCTGAGTGAAACTCAGATGTAAAATATATATTCCTGTAAATCAGAGTGGCTTAAATAAAGGAAGATCCACTCTAGATAATATCACATACTTTGAAACACGGATACATAATGCTTTTATGCAAAGAAATCATCTCGTTTCCAAGGCATATGACTGTACATGGCAACTTGAAATTCTCTGCACATTATATGATTTTGACTTTCAGGGTAATCATCCGATATTCCTGCAAAATTTTTTACCCTCCCATGTTTCTAAAGTTCATGTAGGAACATTTTATTCTGTTTTAATCAAGCTGAAGGTGTACCTCAAGATTGTATTTTTAATATCACCTTTTTAATATTCATCTTAGTAACATCCTTCATTAATTACCATCCTCTGTTTATGGTACATTATATGTTAATGACTTGCGAACATCTTGTGAATGATCAAATTTGCATTTAATTGAGAGACAGTTACAAAAACTGTTAATAAGCTTTCTGATAGTGTGTAAAAAATGGCCATACAGTATCACCTGGCAAGAATAATTGTATCCACTTGTGCAGGAAAACTAGTATTCATAGTGATATCTATCGACAACACAGCTTTACCAGTGTTTATCGAGATAAAATTTCTTTTTGTAATATTCAATCCTAAGCTAACCTGCATGTTTTGCATCTGTGGACAAAATGCAAGTGGTCATTTAATATCCTCAAGGTGCTATCAAGTACATCTTGGGATGTGGATTGCAAATCAGTACTTTGAATTTATCAGTCACTAATTTTATCACACTTTGACTATGGTTGTGTTATTTATGGATCAGTTAGGTCTTCTGTTTTTATGCTGGTTAGACACTGTTCATCACTTTGCTTTGAGGATGTGTTCAGGCATCTCCCGCACGTCATTATTCTGAGTTTGTACGTCATCTGTAACCAGCTACCATTAGACCTGTGATGAATACAACAATCTCTCGATGATGAGATCATGTATGACCCCATCATCCATTACATTTCATGATTCCCACATCTGCTCTTCTCTTAAAAGACTTCAATGTTCGTCCAATGAGCATTTCACTTTTTCTCATTTGAATAACATTCCATCTGTTGGTTGATCAGCATAAATGTATGTACAATTTCAGCAGGTTTTACTTTCCCCTGGTATGAACCACAATTTAAAATAGTCAATCCTTTTGCACGATTTTAAAAAATTGGATACAACTCCATCTGTTTTGCAATAGCTCTATGCTTCTCATTGCTGTTGGTTTAATTCATATGTACCTGTATTTACATTTGGATCAAAATCAGCAGGATATGTTGGCTATGGAGTTAATATTAATAACATTTCCCTAAATTACAAGCTTCATTTTTACTGCTGAAGTAACTTAAATATTGTATGTACTTCATTTCATTTTTGGTTTTATCACTGGGAAGTGCAGATGTAAGATTAAATCACCTTTGTATCTGACACATGTTTCATTTATAAGCATTTGTTAATAAATGAATTAAAAGCTTGGTCTAGGTCTAGGGCATGTGATGAATCATACACTGTTGTACACATTTTAATTTCTTCATCATTTTACCATTGTCATTCTATATTTTTTAACAATGCAGGTTTTGGTGAGCAAACCACTATATCAAAGTCTTTTTGCCTTTATAAGAATTATTGGTTTTATAGATTTCATATAATTTTAACTACTGTATATAACATTTTATTTAGTTTTTTCCTTTAGTTGTTTCTTGTGTATGTTTGGTGTTTGTATATATATATATACTTTAATTGTATTATAGACCCGATTTACATTATATTTTTTAGATGTTTTTAAAAGTTGATTGGATTTTGAAAAAAAAAGTTATATAAATAAAGTATTAAAGAATTTAAATTAGTTTTGATGCTGCTTGACCTCATTTGAACCTTACACCAAAAACCCAACCATTGACTTTAGAAACAAAACTTCCAATAGACTATGCAGTATTTGTTTTGGTATTAATAGATTTTAGAGTTGGCTTTCTGGAATTTCGAACAGGTTAGGTAATTTTGTATCAGGTTCATCAATATCCTTTCCCATTCTTGGCCAAGACAGAATTTTTCATGCTTTATTTTTGCATTTTCTGTATCCAGATAGCTATAATGGATTCTGTTCAACATACCTTTTTGCAAAGTTTTAGCAACAACTGCACAAGAATTTTTTTAAATTGTTCCATTTGCAGCACTTAACTCTTCCTTGAAGCTAAAATATAGTTTATCCAAATCTGGAACAAGTTTTTTTATCATTTGTCTAATCTTTGAAAACTGGTTTTGAAACCGTTTACAATTCAGTCTTTCTGTTTCAGGCTAAAACAATTGCAATTTAGAGCAGGATAAAAGAAGACTTTCTATGATTAACATATAATCAATTTCTCCATCAAAGAAATCATAAGTTTCTTCAACATATAATTTTGAAGGAATATAAGGCATCTTCCAAAAAAAAATTTTTTTCCCTTGTTTATAAACAAAATTAAAATCATAAGGTTGTAAGCACATTCATTGTAATTTTGCTAGATATCTATCTAAGGGTTTTTCAAAAACTGATTCATGAGGCTAGTGATTAGTCTCAAAAGTAAAAGATTTACCAAACACAAATTGATAAAGTATTTTGTTGCCAAAAGCTATTCCCAAAGTTTCTTTTTCAATTTGCACATAATTTCTTATACAAGCTCCATTCATATATTAATATTCTAACAGACAAATGTGTATTTTATTTCAAATGTATTTGTTTTACATTAAATTGATTTTTTAATTGATCTGAATAAAATGGCATATTCACATTTCCTTATTAAATTTGTATAAAACATAAATAATTTTAAGTATATAAAATTTATCCTTTAATATAAAAAAATTTTAAATATATCTCAAAATTGTTCTTTTTAATCCTATTTCTTTATCCTTTCTTTTTTAATAATGTTAATTGAATTTAACATTTTAAGCATTGTAAAAATTCTTTTTGAATATACCATGCAGCAATTAGTATCTTCGAATAATGTTTTTTCTCTGCAATCTATTATTTTGGATTTTTAATGGTTTTTAGTTGTGTGATTTGAAATGTCAAAATGCTTTCTGCCATGAAATTTGATAATTTTTTTGAAAATAAATGACAAAATACAAATAAATAATGATAGATTAATAATGTTTTGCTTTCATAACTTTACAGAAATTAATGATTGATGAAAAGAAATGTTACCTTTTTGGACGAAATCCTGAGCTTAATGATTTTTGCATTGATCACGCATCTTGTTCCAGAGTCCATGCTGCTTTAGTTTATCATAAGCATTTAAATCGCACCTTTCTTGTAGATCTTGGAAGTAGTAAGTTTTGAATCTTTAGTAAGTGTTCTAATCAATAATCTATGTCATAAAATGAAATTAGTTTTTTTCTCTGTTATTTTAAATCTTTTTAAAAAATGAAATCAATATTTACAAAAATAATTTTTTTTTAGTGAAGAACTTTTGTTTATGATAAATAATAAATGAAAGCATATTGTAGAGCATACTCAGTTTGATTAGGCTGAACTAAAGTAGACATGGGCCGCTAAGAAATCTGGCTCACATAATTCAATATTCTTGACTAAATATTTATTTACAAATTTACTGGATAATTTACCAGAAACTTTCATAAATTGTTGACTCTAGGAAAACTGATGAGTTCCTAAAATTCTGAAAAATTCACTGCACTTTTGGTCGAGGAACACTCCTCACAGGTGCTAAGAAACAGACTCCTAAAATCTTCACTCGAGAAACAGTCTCGGAAAAGTCACTCGATGATGTCGATGATCATCCTTGGAGAGTTCAAGAGGCTTGTGGTCAGACGTCAGTTTCCATCGTCAGAAGTTAAAGGCCGCTCACTCTTCTTTTTCAGTCATTTAGACTTGTTGGCTGTGGGCCTTTCTTGAAAACCATGTGTAAGTCATAGATCTCTCTCCAGCCCCCATAAGGGCCTGCTATTTATATACAAGCTTCCCTCCTCAACATCTGGAACTCCAGTAATATCTAGATCCTTCTTTTGAGGTCACTCTTCAACTCATATTTCTGGCCATTCCACCAATTCAAATCAGAAAGGGTGAAGAGGCAATAAAGTATCTGAATACACCTGTCCCTCACCAAGTGATTCCAATTTATTTTGAGAATTTGCATTTATCATGAAGGACTTAATAGCCCTTCACAAATCCTGTTTCCAGTTTGCGCATTATCCCCCAATTACAACTATTGGATTATCTTTGGTACTGCATAGTTCCTGGGTTCAAATAAGGAAAAATCACTCTCTTTCACAGCTGTTAAGGGTGTTAAATTCCATTGAAATTCTGGAATTATCTTCAGGGGTTGGCAAGCAACAACAGTGATGTTATAATGTTAACTAAATATTTATTAAAGAAAATGCAATGTTACCTTTTTTAAGTGAATATTTTGATATCTAGTTATTTAACTTTGGCTGTTAAATGTTGAATATTTAATTGATTATCTTGTTTGTGGAAAATTACATGTGAAATTAGATTTATTGAACTTATTATTTTCGAGTCATTTATTAAGGCTGTCTCATTAAATTAGAAATAATGATTTAAAAGTGAATAATTTCATAATTTCTCACTGAAACAATTGTATTACTCCTTTTAAATAAACATTTTTCAAATTATTAAGTAAATTAAAGATATTATGAATTTCAAGAAATTAGATAGTTTAAATAAGTATATGCAAAAATAAGGTTTTATTCAGTTTTTATGTTTTATTTATAGTTACAAACTTTCATAGTAAGATATCATATTAAATTGAATTTGAAGATCAGCAGTAGAATTTTCAGCGGTACTATAAGATTAATTTTAAAAACAATGAAAATTTAGCTGGTGTAATAAATTTTCAAAGAAAGTCTTCTAATAAAAGTTTGTGTACTTAAAAAGTAACATAATAAATTGGGGAAAATATGAAAATATTACTTATATAAAATAAATATTTGTGACTGTAGTCATGTATATTATATTGCAATAAAATAAATATATTTTGTTTCATGTGTAGGGAAGCTCAAATTCTCTACATTGTTAGAATTAAATATATAGTCTTTAGTACATTAGACAATTTTAATGCATATTTTAAAGAATTGATTAGTGTTATTATTCTTAACACTCATTGATTTACAATAATAAATTCATAATCGGGTCTCGTATAACATGCATTTATTTTAATACTCACTCTCCTACTTAAAAACTTATGATCTTGAAATAAAAATTTTTTATAAGAAATGAAATCATGATAAGAAAAATAATAGTAATCATCATAATAAGAAAATTTATGATCTTGTGAACTGAGGTAAATTTTAATAGCAACTGAGGTATAGTTACTGGGTAATCTTCAGTCATCCTTGTTATGAAAACAGCTTATAAAAAGAATAAATTAATAAAGAAAATGGAATGCAAGGTTTTTGCTTGTATTATAGGAAAAACAGTTTGGGTACAAGAATTATGAATAATTAAATTATACAACTGAGTTAAATAAAAAAATTATATGATAAAAGGTATTAGAAAATCTTTCAATTTCCAGAGCTCAAAAGTAGTTTGAAAATCTCAAAAGTAGGTAATGATCATTATTTTTGTGCAATTTAGTATGCTATTATTTCAATAATTTTAATAAAATTGTGTAATATTTTCTAATAAATAATGTAAATGTGATATTCATAGCTTTTCAAAATTAATTAATTATGAATTTACTTTGTTCATTCATTTTAAACTTGATTATTTCCATAAATTTCTAAATCTTTTATATATTTCTAAAATTTAATAACATTGATTTATTTAGTGAAAAACTTTTAATATTCCGAAAGTTATTGTGAAACTTCAACTTTGGAAGAAAATTGAGTTGTAAATGTAGTTTTGATTAATAAACCTTATATTGGAAAAATAAAAAAAGGAGTAAAAATTACATGGTTTATGTTCATTTTAGATTTTTGTAAATATTTTTCTGGTTCTAGTTAAAATACCTTCATAATGAATAACTTTGTGAGTTTGTATTCATTTTAGTACAACTTCTTTTTGTGTAATATTCCTAATCATTTGGCAACAATCTATTCATTATTCTTAGTTAACAGAAACATAGTTTCTACCATATTGCATGCTGCCAATGTTTAGAATATGATAAGTAATGAATGTTGAAGAATGTTTTATGATTGCCAGTATTGAGAAATTTACAAAATAATTTTGTAGGATTATAAGTAGGAAATAAAAATATATATAATGGGAGAATTTGATGGCAAGATGCTGCCTGCTCTTTGTATATATATTATGAGTCGCATAGCTGTTAACTTTCCCTGATTTTTTTCAAAATAAATTTATATGAATGTTTAGATTTTCTTATCAACAACTTTCTTAAAAATAAATCTCATCAGTAAACTACTGTGCATATTAAGATGTCAATATTTAAATTATTTTTACATTATAAAGTATGTTTTACATTATAAATAATGTGCTAAAAATTCCTGAATGCTTTATTTATTATAGTAAAAAACCTAAGGCTATGTGAGAGACATGCATATTTATTTATACACCATATAACATTGCAAATTTTTAAATACAAATTGTTATTGTAAAGTGCTCATATTTATTTTGATTTTTTAAACATGTTTTCTTGAAGATTCATAAATATTTATAAGGAACTTTATTCCTTTTATATTTTAAAAAATAGCACATGGAACTTTCATTGGCAGTATTAGATTGGAACCTAATAAACCAACTCAACTCCCAGTGGACAGCAAATTTCATTTTGGAGCATCAACTAGAATGTACATATTACGTGAAAGACCGCAGAAAGCAAATCGATCCACATCAGAAGATTTAGAAAAGAAAACTGAGGAGCTAGAAGGTGGACTATTAGGATTACCTGAAACAGAATTAGATGTAAGCTCTTAGTTTTCAGAATTTCACTTTTTAAATATTAATTATTAGTTTCCCCAAAACATGGTATACAAATATTTTTTTAGGGTAGTAACAGGATGATTTAATCAGTTGATAAAAAAGTTAATACGAGTTGATTTTAAGGAAAAGATTTTTTTACCTTTGACCTTGTATTTATCAATAATCCTAGTTAACAAGTTTATACCTAATTTAAAAAAAAAAAAAATCCCAGTACCTTAATTTAACTTTAATGAAAAATTAAAGTCTTTATAAAGGTTTGTGTAAATAATTAAAAGCTTTGAGTAATCTTTTTGTGTTTTCGTATAAAGATAGCCAAATTTTAAAAATTATCTATTTATCATATCAAGATAATGAAAACTTATCCTGATGATTCCTTAAAATATAAGGACTAATGAATCTAATTATCATAATGTGTTTAATGTTAATAGTGAACTAATTATCATTATATGTGTATTGCAGAGGAAATATTCTTAATGAGCTTGGAACTATTAAATACTTTTGTTTCTTTTCTCATTGAGACATTAATATGAAATATATTTTAATAATTTTGAATTATTGAATGTAATAAATTTTGTGGCTGTTGCTAAAAAGGAAAGGTGTCTTTAAATTTAAAAATAAATTATTGCACACATAAATATTATATTTATTATTTCTATGATAAAATGTATGTTTTGTAAAAAATGTTTTTAATTTAAACAGCTTTCCATAAATCATATTTGAAAATCTTATTCTCATTTATTGGCTATAATATTTTAACATATTCAAGAATTTGAATTTTAACAAGTTCTACAAGTTTAAATCATATCAGGATTTAAACTTGTTGGAAATCCTACAAAAAAAAAAAAAAAAAAAAAAAAAAAATCATCTTGCAAATTGTAAAAATAAATATTTTATGTGGATTGTGAATATCATATTTTTAAAAGCAGGATATATCCAATATTTTGATATCAGTTGAATATTTTGCATATAGGAGCCACAATTCATTGTTGAATTATGTCTAATTATATATATTTCGAGACACGATATAAACTTACATATAAAGCAGTTTACTGTATATAGAAATATCAATTTTATATTTGATAATAATAAATATTTAGAAACATGCATGTAATTAAATTGAAATATATATGTAATTAAGTTGAAATGATTAGTTTACCTTTTGGTACTATAAAAAGTAAGATTTGATGGCTATATGTTTAGAGAACTTTGTTGGTGTTCCTTTTACTAACTTAAAAGTGAATACTTAGAATTTATAAATTGTGATCAAGCAGAAGTGGAAACAGCCTTTTTGCAGACCATTGATGAGAATCGTAAGGACTTTAAACGTGGAATAACTCTGTAAGAATATATGGATCAGTTGTTAATGAAAGAAATAAAACTCTAAATAGCTGAATTGAGCATTTCACCAACTTGTTTAATTCTGATGGCACAAATAATTATGAATTTATGGTTGACGAGACTGAGAATCAATCTTGATTTACCTACAATTCAGTAGACTTGTTCTGATATTGACAAAATGAAAAATAATAAAGCAGCAGAACCAGGTACTATTCCAATTGAATATAATAAAATTTGATTGAAAAGATCTGACAAAATGCATCTAGAAAATTATACTATCTAATCGGGAAAAAGAAAGTCTGCTTTCTATATGTAATTTAAGTGACTTATGTCATAAGCATAAAAAAAAGGGATATCTTAAATAGTGAGAATTATCGAGGAATAACTTTAATGTGTGTTGCTTATAAGATTTTCTAATAAAACCAACAGTCCCCATAACAGGAGATAAGTGAAAATAAAATATCACCTTTCTCCTGTTATGGAGACTGCTGGTGATTATCAGTGTAGTTTCAGTGAAGGACTATTTACATTTGATCATACCTTTACTTTGAGACAAATTCTAGAGAAATGTAAAGATCAAATTGAGATATCATTTGTTGGTGCACTTCAGAATGGTTCGTAATAGTTTTGATATAGCTACTTTTCTTTATTTCAGTTTTACTTAAGAAAATCAAAATATTCATTGTACCATTAAAAATTCAAGGTTACTCTCTTTAGAATTTGATATGGGGTTGTGATAGTTTTGTTCGTTAGGGCGTCAGTCTCATAAATTGTAAGGTTGTGAGTTCAATTCCCTGCCAACTAAAAGACCGCTGTGTCCATAAATGATGACTGAGGTACCTAAAATATATCGTAATCACAATGTCCTCCATGTTCCCATTCCAAATTAATATCTTTGGGGGTGGTAGGAGTCAGGCCTTGGGTCTTCCTTGGCTTTCTATCTCTAAATTCGAAGACCCAGATGGTGCTGCCATCTATGAGCCAAGTCATACTTCCATTCTCTTGAGAGAGTGCTCTGTTCGAAAACGGAAGGCGCTTTTTCTGGCTTCATTTGCTCAGTCTCAGGTGGGCAGGCTTGGCTCCACCAAGTGTCATAACTAACAACAACAGAACTTGATGTTTAACTCTAAGATATTCAGCTACTCTGGCATCTGAATGGTTAGCACTCTTATCTTTAGTTCAACAGTTTGTGTATTCGAATCCTGTTTCGAATGATGTGTAGTGATTTATAATCCACTTTAAACTATAATTCCTGGTTCTAATTAGTCTTCATTTATAAAAAATTATCAATGAGCGAGTAAATAATAATTCAGTTTTTACTTCCTAAATGTGCTGCAGATTTTAAATACATAATGTATAATGCTATTGTGTTTCAAATATTTATTTTATTTACCAAAAATATAATATTTTCTGAGTTTCAAGTGTGAAACGAATTACAAGAGTCCTTCAGTTTTCTTGCTTTATATTAATTTTGACAGATATATTTGCAGTATATTTATTTGCTTTTTTTTTTTTTTTTTTTAAGAAAAGTGGCATTTTGACATTTAGCTGATGAAATTTTCTTCCAATTAATTTTCTGTGTGCAATTTTTTCATATCTTCCAGCATCCTGAAAGAATTTTATAGGATGATTATTTGCTTCATTAATTATCCTCTTTTTTATTATGTAAAAACTTTGGACTCTCCAGTCATTCTTTGCCTTTTTTAACTGCCTAATGATATTCAGTATATCAAATTTTTAATTAGTTTCAAGAGTAATCCAAATATGTCTGAATACTTTTTTTTGATTAAAATATATTTTAAAAACTAGAATTATAAAATGTTTGGATTTCATTGTATAGTTGTTAATAAATTCTTAAAACCTTTATAATTTTGTTTCCATTTTAATATTTACTGATACTTTTCTATGCAGTGAAACTTTGATATTTGCTCAAGTTCCAACACTTGATAACTTTCCATAATCACTAGCAGTTATTTAAATAACTGTTAGGGATTATCAAACATTTATACAACAAACATTAACAAACTACAAACTTTTATGTTATTACTATTATTCTATTATTGCTAATATTTTATAATTTGTTTGCTGAACTTTTTACTGCATATTTTTCCAGAATCTTACTGAATTCAACACAGCACATAATAGACGAATCACAATGCTTGGAATACCTGATGAAGAAACTAAACCACCAAATCGCAAACGCAAAAGTATAACTGTCAGATTTAGTTATGAGGAAGAAATTATTAATCCTGGTAAAAATATTTTTATGTCTTTCCTGCATAAATCATAATATATTGCATTATTTTTAATATTGTTTATTATTTCAGAGGATATTGACCCAACTATTGGTCGGTTCAGAAATTTAGTTCAGTCTGCCATTATTCCAAACAAAGTTAGTATTTAGATTAAAAAATCAAAAGTGTCTTTTTCTAATAATTACTACATAATATTAAATTGTTTTATTTTTTATAAATTGGTACTTAGCTCATATTTGCTCATTAAAAATATTATTCTATAATATCATTTAATCAGTTATAACTGATTCCTTTGTATCTAACGTATAAGATGCAGTTATATTTTCGGTACCTTTATTTTAATATCTATGAAATTTGCATTTTAGAGACAAAGAGAAGAATCTGCCAATTTATTTGGCACAAGCTTGACATCTCATCCTGCAAAAAGAATGGCTCAGTCTTTCCACACAGCTGGAGAACTTCATCGTTCAGATTCTGTTCATGGTCCCATCAGTCCTCTTTTTACGCCCTCTCTTTCTGTGAAACTGGGTCTTCACTTACCTAACCCAGCACCTGACATTGATCTAGAACCACCAGAAGCTGTTCCTGACTATTCACTGACAGTAACAAATCCCAGTGTGACAAATGAAACAAATATGCCCCAGGAGCCTAAGAAAAAGAAGTATGCCAAAGAAGCTTGGCCTGGCAAAAAACCCACACCATCTTTACTTGTCTGATTATCTAGATGATAAAATTAGAAAATGGAAATTGTTACATTATAAAAATTATGTTGTTGTCATCATTTCTGCAGATACATGAATTCTGGTTGTCTTATAAATCAGTAGGAGTAAATCATGGTGAATATATCTGCTGATAGGCTTCAATGAAGAATATTCATTAAAAACCAATTTTATCATTTCATGAAGAATGGCATTACTTGAATGCAAAAGTGTCATTTGTTTACAATTTTATCAATATATTATTAAATCAAAATCTTATAGCATTTTTTAATTATGAATGTTATTACAGTTGGAATTTAATTTTACCCCATTATTAAAATATGGAATTATTGTTTTGAGTTATATTGGAATTTCAATGAAAAAAATATTATGGAAATAGTGATAGTATAATAATCAGAAATGTGTAAAATATTAAATGTAAGCGCAATAATGATTTTAAAAAATGTAAGATAATAAAAAAAGAAGTATGAGATGTGAAGAGGTAAATTAGAGATACATATTAAAAACAATAATGCCATTTATTTTCAAACTTTTTACTGCAAAATGATGTTTAAGTTAAAATTATTTTTCTTATAGTGACTTAACAAAATTTAACTTAAATTACTGTGTGTACTTGCAATAGAAGCATCTTAACTTGTTTTATTATTTTAATCAAAATCCAGAAAGAGAAAATAATTTACATTTATTTTTAATAGATATGTTTAATGTTATATTGTTATTCTGGGGTCAACTTTATCCATTTTAATAATAAAAAAATTTCCATCCAAATCAATATTTTTTAACACAAAACATAATTTTTCTTGGTCTTACCTTTGTCTAACAAATTTTTAGTACACATATAGTTCATAGAAATTCATTAAGTTTTTACCATTAAGTTGTTAACACATTTTTTGATCACAATAATTAACAAAATTATAATGCATTTAAGAGATATCAATCATATGTGTATTTAAGTATTTGACAGGTTTATTAAGTTTGGGAAATGTCAATTTGTATGATGCCATTGCAAAAAAAAAAAAAAAAAAAAAAAAAAAAACATTAATTATTATCCTAATTATCGATTTTGAATTTACACTAACAACTTGGAATTTTCAAAAGAAAAAAATTGTTTATTCATTCAATACATAAAATCAATTTATATTAAAAAAAAAAATTAACAATAATTCCTTTTTATTTTTTTCATGAATTCAATAAAATAGAAGCAAATAAAAGGGTTATATTAAAATGTTTTATTTGAAATTCGGAAGTATAATAAATTGTCTATTTACTTTTAATTATAAATATCCTTCATATACTTCATATGTATTTAAGTCATATCAAATAACATTTTTGCTAATTTCTCAAATGCAATAGTTTCATTATCTTCATACATGTATATTTGTTTTTGTCAAAGTTATTTGTAAAGTAATAAATAAAAGGATTTTATATTCTTTTATACAATTGGCCTATATATTTATTTTAAAAATTTTATATTGCTTACATTAAATTGTTAGAAAACATCTGAAGACTAGTGTACATTTTAACTTGTATAATACATATTCATTAGTTACTTAAAAATGAATTTCAGTTTTTCATTATCGTGTCATACAAGGCTGTAAGTAGGTTATTCTCTGGCATTTGAAGTGGTTTGAAATCTACTTTAAAACCGCAGGACAGCATCAAGTTGGTCCTTGTGTACCATAGATATGTGAATAACAAAAAAGTAAAAATATTTTGAAACAAATATTTAAATTTATGTATGAAGCTTCTTTGTATTTAAATGTTTCCAAACAAAATTTTTTAGTTCTGAGCTGTAAAAATTGCAATCTTAAGAATATTAACAATGAATAAATCAAAGAAATTTATATTTTGAATTTTTAACAATGAGCAGTGGATAAACTCAACAGTGCTAAACTTTATATTAACTATATAAAGTATCAAATTCTTTTGACCAAGTATGAGTATATTACTAGTTTTTAATTTTATAAGTTAAAACTCCATGCTAGCTAGTTCATTTAAAAATTCTATGCAACTGAAATATTATATTGCTAGTTTAAATAATTCACTAAGGTCATTTTAGCTTTTGAAAATTGTCTCTCAATATGCCTATTTTATAAGCCAACCAAGAATTAATGTTAATATCAGAGTACTAAAAGAAAGGCAAAATATGACAACTAGTACATATTGCAAATAATAATAATTTAAAGTTTCAGGGATGATTGTCATTTGGAAACATCACTCTTTGGCTTGCAAAATTTACTCGAATAGAATAAATATGTAATTAACTATACAAATGAATGCTATCATTAATATCTCAATCTGGCTATGAAAATCAAATTTATTCAACACTTAAAAGTTCTTTTTCTTATGAAAACAGTACATTGAAAATATCAAAATTGCAATATTTAACTTGGTAATAAATCATTAATTTTTACTGTAATCAATCTATTTTACTTAATGTTTTTATTTAAATCAATATAAAAAGTATTCATTAAATAGAATTTAAAAGAAGAAATAAATAAAAGTAAGAATTGAAATAAAAATTTATTTTCACAAAAACTTTTTAAATTTGCTGAATTTTTAAACTGAATGTCTTATAAATTAAATATCGCCTGCTTCATCTATTACTGTACTAAAATTTACATATTTAATACGAAATTGGACGATCTTATTATCTCTGATAATTGTCTTGCATATTTCCAACTGCTATCCATTAATACTTTTCACACCTTAGATATATTTACAAAATTAGAGAAGCAGATGAGGATATAAGTTTGCCTGCTTTGGCTAATCATTATACGATCTTTTCTAACAAAGGCTAGACTATGGTGGAGCAGTTTATAGATGATTCTGAATCACTGCAACATTTCTGCTCAAGCTAAAGATGTAACTCACAAATTATTAAAAGAATGAAATGAATTTATAAATTTATTTAAGCAATATTATTAATTAATGGTAGTAAAATGATGTGTAATAATATTGTACAAAATTTTCTAGAAATCCATGCAAAATTGAAATATAAGACTAAAAAAATTTATGATTAAAAGGTCAAGATATGATTAATCATGTCATTTTTATATTCTTGCATCACTGATTGCTTGTAGAAAAATTTAGAAATCAAAGAAATGAATGACTTAAGTAAAAACTAAATTAAAATATATTTTGAAATTAAAATAAAAACAAACAATGCACTTCATCATCATTTAAATGCAAGAACTAACTGAATTTTTAATTTTTTTTTTTAGAAACTTTTTGAGAATTTATCAGTCTTATCTATAGGTATATTTAGTATGCATATTTGAATAAAAGTAGCTCAGTATCTTAAAATTACATTTATTTGAATTGCCTAGCTCATGTTTCAAAATAATGACATAAATAACTTACAAAGTTATAAAAAAAATTATTATTAACATTTGGTTTCTACTTAATTCATGAAGCCAATAAAATAAAACTTTTAAGAAAATATTTTTCTCTTTTATTTTACAAACTAATAAATTGCACTAGCTTTTAGGTTTTGGCTTCCTTTGACTAGAAAGTTCACTGAGTTTTTTATCAAGTTTCTTTTGTAAATAAGATTGCTTTACTGGATCAGTCCTCTTCTCTGGCCTACCGCTGCCTGGATAAATGGCACGATCTTTGCGAATTTGGCTGCGAGCATGAGCCTTTGCAGCATCTCCACAACCATGAACTTCTGGTATAAAGTGTTCAAAACAAAATCGCCTTCTGCAAAAATTACAAAGTTGTGCTAATGAAGCTATACTTTTCTTACATCTTTGAAAACTGCACATTTTATCTGCTTTGATAACTTGTTCAATGAGAGAATCAAAATCATCTTCAACATCAGTTTCTTTTAGTTTTAAAACTTTAAGTTTAGGTGTCTGGGGTTGCTTATTTTTTACTGCTGTACCCTTTCCTTCTGATTTATTTAGTTTTTGCTTTGGGTTGACTGTTTGACTTCGTATTTGTTGGTTTGATTCATTTTTATCATCCTGCACTATTTCCGAAGTATCCTTTATTTTATCAAACATATTATTGGTCGTTAAAGATACTTTTGGTAAGTCAATGGAGCTAGAAGTATCAACAATAGGAAGTTTACGTATTTCAATGTAACGTTCTGTTCCATCTCCTTTGCTAATATGACTCAGTTTAAACTTTTCTGAAATCTGAAAAATATAAAAAAAGTTAATAAATGTAAATTAAAAAAAGAAAATTTAAGAAAAATTAATATTAACATTGTCAATTTATCAACTTATAACACAAGATTTTATAAGCACTAAACCACAGAATATTTTTTTGAGTTTAAAAGTTATCTTGTTAAAGTTTTGGGATAAAAATTAAGTGTTAAAGTTAATATTTAATTTTTAATCATTTCTTAATTCTAATAGTTCTTTTGGCTCATCGCTTTTTACCAATTTAATTTATTAATAATTATTAATGTTAAAAGTGAGAATGACTACTAATTAACAACTGGGTTTCCATTCAGAAAAATAAAAATTTGAAGTGCAATATTTTAAATTTTTATAGTAAATATTTCAATTTAACTTAAAAAATTATTTTTCAAATTATGCAAAGTTCTTGAAATTGCTGTTAATTCACACTAAATTTAATTCTTTTACTTTATGTACATTTTCGGTGATAAATACATGTTTTTGTTTATGTATAAGGAATTGTTATTTTTTAAAAGGAAAACTATATTACTGTTTGGAGAAAAGTTGCAAAAGTATAGATTAGCCTAGCTTTTAAAATACAAATTTCTTTAAGTTTTTTTTTTTTTTTTTTTTTTAATATAAGTATGAATGATTAAGATGCATCGTTTACTTCTAGTAATTCTTCTTTGAGACAAAATTAAAGATATTTGAGATATATATATATATATATATATAAAATGTTTATCTTTTATTAAAGGAATTTATGAAAATATGTTGTTTCTTAGATATTACAATTACTAAGGCTCAATTTTTTTATTGTAAATTTTCTATTATCTTGCATTTCCAATAACTAAAAGGATTTCAAAATTTTGTTTTATTTATATTTTTTATTCTCTCATGTAAGTACGCCATGATTTATATCATGACAAAATACTTTTAATTATGGTGGCATTATTTTTTCATGATGGCATTTTTAAATGAATGTTTCAATAGCTCATTTTAAAATAAGTTCCACTGATATTTCTCGACATCAAATGAGTCAGTTTGAAAGTTAAAAATTGAATACTGAATTGTACTTATTATTATTTGTGATTATTATACTCATCTCTAAAATAAACTTCAATAAAATTTGTCAATCCAAATCTGCAACTATTTGGTAATTTTATTTTCATACTCTCAAACTTTTCAATTCTTATTCTTACATTTGTTTCTTTTAGCTATTGACAAGGAAAATTTATAGAATCACTCCATTATTAAATAATAATAAGAAGGATGAGTTGCTTTTCAAATTCTTATTTATTTATTTTTAAATTCCTTATAAAATTTAATTTCTAGCTATATGTATCGATTATATTCAAGTTGATATTTTTTTTAAAAATTAATTTTTCATGTTTTTAAAGCAATATTAAAGATTACCGAATCCTCCAATTAAAAAAAATTGATGAATTTCAAGGCTTCTTTTTAACCCTTTATTGTCAAAATTTTTTTTTACGTAAGGAAAGAATTTTTTTTTTTCCATATGTAAAAACAACACTTACTGCTGCTGGCAGATACAAATGTGCCGAAAATGTCACAATGGGCTATTGTGGAATAACTCACTTAGCTACTGAGGCAAAAAGATTTTGGAGATATGTGCCAAATTTGGCACACCTGAGGTTAAAGGGTTAAGTACTGCCAATGACTTTTTTTTAGCATTTTTTCTGAAATGTTGCAAAATTTTTCATATTTATAGTAAGAAAATTATAAAAATGTTTTATTGAAAAAAATTAGCAATTTATATGAAATTGAGTAATTCATAGACATTTTATTATGTACTTTAATTGTTTCATATTTTTGTATACTTCAAATAGATATTGCAAACAAGGCATTTTAAAACAATAATTACTTTATAGTTGAAAACATAAATGAGCAATTATAAATAAAACTTGGATTTATATTTTGTTATCCATTAGTATATGCTTTACATTTTGTCAATTTATTGTGATAACTATTTAATTATCTTGAGCTTACAATAAGTAATAAATAGTTTTTCAAAATTCATTTCTGAAGGTACACAAATGAGTATACTTGATGCGGTTGTGACAACATATTACATAAATTAAAATATGTTGTTGCAACTACACTTTATTGTGTTGTATTCTTTTAAAACTTGGAAATACTAAAAGCAAAACAATTGACAAAAAAGTATAATAATAATAAAGTTAAATTGATAATCATATTTGAAAAGATTCCATAAGAATGCTTTATATATTCACAAATTCCTACATTTTTAAAATACAAGAAGTACTTTATAAATACATTTTTAGGTTAATTCTTAAAAAATCCCTTTCCTTGTATTTTCTTTAATTTTTATGTTTGAACAATACATTAATATATAACTAGTTCAAAAAACCAATTAAATAAAATTTTAAGCACCAGAACATCAGAAAAACTTCAAAATGAAGAGTAGAAAAAGGTGAAAACTAATACAGATTAATAGTAAGTTAAAATTATATATATATATATATATATATATATATATATATATATATATATATATATATATATATATTGCTAACCAAGCATGTAAGATATTTTAGAATAAAAATTATACATATATAAATCAAAACTATGAATTTTAAAATTGAGATTTCTAACAAATCCTTGTTATGGAATCTTTCTTATATTTTTTGTGCTGAGCCAAGATATGAATTAAAATAAAAATAACTTCAATGTGCCTATTGATTCTTTATTTTTTTATTACTTTGAACAGAAAAATAAATTTATCATGTTCTTATTTAATGAAAAATTAATACTGCATTTTCATACTATTGAATTTCATTTTTTGCTTTATTTAGAAAGATTATGTTTTACAATTTAATTTTGAAAAAATTACATAAATGCTTAGTTTAATTAATCAGAAAATCCTATTGGTCTTCCAAAAAATTTAGTAAACTGTTGTAATTATTTTATAAACATGATATACAACTAATTATTAAACAAGAATTATTTTTAAAAAAGAAAATCGACTTAGTAAATACTAAAAGAATCAATAAATGGTTTATTGCATCTAAAAAATTTGAACATAAGTATTAGATCAATAAGTGCTATTTAACATGACATTTAAGAATACCATGTTAAATAATGCTTACTATTCCAAAATTAGAGATAATTTATCATGATTTGTTGAACCAGGCATTTACTACTACCATTTTTTTAAAAAATTAAAGTCTTTTAAAAAATAAAAGTCAGACTGAATACAACTATTTATATAAATTTTTAAAAAATATCAATATAATACCTCATGTATTATTCTTCTTTCAAATGCAGACAAAGAAGAAGGGAATGTAATTGAGGATTCTCCACTTTTATTAAAATCTTGAATAATTACAGTGTATTTGTCTTCAACAAATCTGGAAAGAGTAAATGCTTCAATTTTTTGGTAATAAAATATGGCAATTAATTTTAAAATAAATTATAAAAGTTAAAATTAAATACATGACTAAACTAAAGGTTCAAAATATTAGCAATTAATTATTTTTTCACTGCGTGCTCTCAAATATATTATTTTGCAAAGAATAAAATAAATTTTATAAAAACACATGCTTCAAAAAAGTGCTATGAAGAACATTGAAAGTTCCATGCAAAATAATATTTCACTTATTTGCTAAAAAATAAATGAGTAAAATAAAATTATTAATCAATAAAAATAAGATATCTATACATAAATTAACATTTACAAGAAACTGATTTTTTTTTTAAATTGCAGCAGTAAAATTTATTTACACTTGAGAAACCAAGTTTTATATTTTGGATAATTTTTAAGGTATGGTGATTAATTTTATAATAAAAAATTACATTATTTCTTTTTCAAAATTGTACAGTTTCTTTATTTCAAATTTTTTGGGATTAAAGAGATATTATAATTTAAATTATTTTTAAACACTTATACAAATTGCACAAAAGGGTAATAATTCCTATAATCTTTATTTAAGCACTCATTGTTTAACAAAAACAAAAAAAATTAGGAATTTTTTTTTTTCCACATTTTTAAACTTATGTATTTGACAACTGAAAAATGTAAAATAAATTATAATTTTATATTTTTAATATATTAGTTTTTTTTAAATAAATAAATTTAACTATTCCAAGCTTCAGATCAAAAGTAGCCAGCATTTTCAAAAATATTACTTTAAAAAAAATTTATGTGTGCCACTATCAAATTTTTTCTAACATACTTTAAAATACTGCAAAAAAATGTTATTCATAGGTTAATTATGGCATATTTTAGGTAAGCCAGACATTATTCATGTAAGCTTCAGCAGGTTAGAGGATAAAAATCCTATAATAAATTTTAAAAAGTTTACATTTTACTATTAGTAAACATTTTAAAAGGCTTAGTCAGTTAAGTTACATATAAAATTAAATTCAGTATTTGAAATATTTAGGGGTAAATAGTTTTTAAACAGTCATTATTTAATTAATGTAGCCTTTGAATCTGTAATTTTTTTTTTTTTTACTAAGTTATCTAGATTGGGATTAGTTCTTGAAGATGACAACAAAATTAATTATTTTTGATGCAAATCAGTTAATCGAAAGCAATAGTTTGATTACATCATGCTCATAATAGAAATATTTGAATATATAAATCATATTTGTATACAAATTTAATCATCTGTTCACAAATATAAGTTGATCCAAATTTACAACAATGTTAAAAACCAAAATTTGTAACTTTTGAAAGTTTATTGTTAATATTAGTTTAAAAAATTCAACATAATTAAGATAAATGGCAGATGAAATAAATTCTTAGGGTTGTTATACATTTTAATATAAAGTTCCGGTATACATTATTGTTATTTTGTATGCCACTGGGTCATATTGTGGCACATATGCCATGTATTGAACATCCATGCTTTGGGTGTTTGATTAAATGAACCACTAGAAAGTTTTTTAAAATGGCAATGGAATATATAAATATAAAAATAAATCATAAAAAATTAATGAACCTTTGTTTACAAAATTGATAGTTTGACTGAGTTTTGTGGGGATTACTAGCAAAGGTTCAATATTGAACAAATCTGCACCATATAATCCCTAAAATTAAAAGTAGAAACTTCTCTTGACAGACAACTAGTCAAATATATAAAAGAATGAACACATACTAAAAATTCAATAAAGGTTTGGATGAAAGATTAAAACTTAAATATAATTTAAAAAACTGATTGTATGTAAAAATGCAAACAATTTTCTGTGTCGTTTAAGCCCACTGAAATATGACAAACTTAAAATTTGCACTATTAAAATACCAAGCATAAATCATTGAAATCATGCAACAATTAAATTATAATGTACTGTTAATAGTATATTATAGCCGTCACATATTGGAGCATTGAGACAAGAATAAACTATATGTATAAATCAAGTATGTCCAATGATAGCTTGTGAGTTTTACATCAATCCCTTACATGGGAATAGCAAGAAATGAAAAATGCAATAGAATATATTATATTTGTTGTTTGTCTGTAAATCCTAAGTTCTAATTCTAAGATGATGTATTTGTCTTTTAACTGGTAACTACTGTTGCCATGTCCAAGTGAGACAAATCGAGGCAAATCAAAGTTTCCTACATGTAATTTTTGCATATCCTAACATTGACATTTGAAGCAAGATAAAGGGTTTGGAATATAAGGAGGGATATCGTAATTTGGATAACTAACTCTATTAAATTGTAGTAGAATAGTTGCAAATGTGAGTTTTCATAATTTTACCCCCTCTTTCATGACTCTAGTGTGTTGTATGTGACAAAGATTATTTTTTGGTCAGCAAGATTATCCAAAATTTCTGTCTTTGCAACATTAAATAAATTATCTGCAGAAATTACTTCCCATATAAAATTTAACCTACTCTGGACAGATATTATAACATCACTATTACCAAGACATTTCAGTGTTAATATGATTTTAGCATGTTTAGTTGATACTTCAATTCAGAGCTCACCAGATTTCATCTTGCAAACATTTTTCACATTTCAATCTGTACCCCTAAAATTCTTACTAAGAATGAAGAATCATCATCAAAATTGCCCTCCATTTTTTTAATGACAAAATAGTTTTGATTACATCTCATTTATTGCTTTATAAGTAGAGGATCAGAAATGCACTCCACAAAGAAAATTGCTTATTTCAGGATCCAGACCATACTACTCAACACACAGTCCTACAAGGAGATGCAGGATAACTGCATCTCCTTGACCTGTAAATTTACTTTAAGAAAATAAGCCCATTGTAGGAGTGTTTCCAGAAATGAAATGAAAAATCATATAATAAAAATAAATTCATTTTGAATAGCTAAAAATAATTTTGAAATAAGAGTACTTAAAATTATATAACTTATGAATTTTAATAAATTTTACATAACTATGTTTATTTTTAGCCTCTATTAGCAATACTGAAATTTCAAGCCAATTTTTTAGCATTATAAATTAAATTATTATTTTGTAAGAAAAAATAAATACCAACAAATATTCAAATTATGTCTGGCAAAGCATATCAATCAAATATCATTATTCTGAATTAAGAAGTTTTATGCTCAAATTCATTGTTAGAATATTTCCTTATTTTCTAAAGAGTTAATTAAAATATGAAAACTTTCTCTGGTTTAATAAAATTTATTTTGTCAATTCTATTAATAATTGTAATGATGTTTCTTTCAAACTGTTATTATAAAGGAAACTTTTTATGATAATTGACACTATAATATTCACAACTATTATAATGAAGAAATGATTGGTATAATTGAAATTAAATTTCTTTTTATAAACTCAAATATTTAAATCATATCAAGTTTGGGAAAAATAAAATACAATATAATTTAAATAAGCAATCATATTTACATTTCATTAAATTCAAGGAAAATTTTCAGTGAGTCAATTTATGATATGTTTAAGCCAGGTTATATAATTTATATATAATTCAATTAAAAAACAAATAAAACAAAATATATACAGACAGAATAACACATGCATTGAGGAAATGTAATCAGGATTTCAAATTAAGTTATCACCTTTTTTCTTCTTCTACTTCAGAAAATGATTTCTTACAGCTTATGTTGCCAGTAGCAGTCAACTCAGCTTTTTTTACTGTTTTTTTCTTCACATTAGATTTTTTCCCCGCTTTCTTTTCTGAGGCTTGATTTAAAGATACTGAAGTTAAAGAAACATAGTTATTTATCTCCTTTTCATACTGGAAAGCAGATCGTGCTTCTCCTTTATCTTCACAGTAAGTTATGAAAGATTTTAAAAATGCATGATTTGAAACAGTTCTACTATCACAGATTACTGTCAAATGTCGTTTGGCTCGTGTAATTGCAACATTGATACGTCGGTCTTCAGAAAGAAAACCCACTTCTCCAGAATTATTAGACCTCACCAACGACAATATAATTGCTTCTTTCTCTCGCCCCTGAAATCCATCTACTGATTTGATTTCAAGATGGGAGTACTTTCCAGAAAGTCTAGATTTAATTAAATCCACCTGTAAGTTATAAGGTGTAATGACAGCAAGATCTGCTGGATTGATACCACTTTTTATTAGACTTTCAACATGGAAGGTAACTAAATCTGCTTCACCCTCATTCCCTTTTGATTCATCATCTTCAGACTGTAGTTCATAGAGACCACAGCCTGAAGTATCAATCAACAATAAAGATATCGATGTATTTTCATTATTTTCAACACCAGGTAGGTCTTTTAATAAATGGGAGGATACAGAATTATCAGCAATAAGCTTATTAGCATATAACTTTTCTGATGGCCACTGCATGATAGTGGAGTTCATTCTATATTGGATAGTGAGCATTTTCTTTATTCCATCTCCATGTAATTCTAAAAGTCTTTCCATTAGGGTAATAGCCAATCCTTCCTTAGCAGCTTTATCTGATACAATTGTAGGTGGGAGTTGGTTATGATCTCCAGCTAAAACACATTTTTTGACCAAAAGAAGGGGAATCCAACATGCAGCTTCTGTAGCTTGAGAGCATTCATCTATAACACATACATCAAAATGATCTTTTTCAGCATATTTTAAAGATCCATCATCTGATGCTGATGTAAGAGTACAGAGAACAACATCTGCATTTTTTAATATTTGTTTTACAATTAATTTTTCTCTTTCCTTAACTTCTTTGAGTAAACATCGATTTTCAGCCCACATATGTTTTCTAGTTTTAGAACCTTTGGTTTTACTAATCTTATCCTGTAAAAACACATTAACATTAAATATACATCATTATTTCTATTTCATTAAACATTTAAGTTATTAACTGCATATTTAAATTATTCCAACAAAAATTAAATTTAAATTTGTTAATGTCGGTTATATATTTTGCAGTATTTATAAAGTGAAACAATAGAAATATGAACCAATATATATTTTTATAAATTAATGTATTTCATTATAATTAGTCAGCATTATTTCCTTTGATTAATTAGTTTACGATCTTTTCTTTGATACTGAATTAAAATAAGCAGAGTTACTGAAATGAGACAAATTTATATATATATATATATATATATCTCTTTACAGTAACTTTTCTTATTCAAATTGATTACTGCATTCAGATAGAAATGTTTTACAAAAAGCTCAAACAATTTTCATCTCTGCAAAAAAACCTTTTAGTCAGTACAAAATATTTTATTGAAATGCTCTACATATTTATTTTTTGAATTTTATTAATAGAACATTTTAATATCAATGAATTACCACTAACTAATGAATGTACAGCCAGTTAAACATAAGAAATTTTGCCTTATTTTTAATGAAAATAGATTTATAATTATACATAATTAAGGTATTTTAAAATTATGATTGAATTAAAAAATTGAACAAGAACTTTAATACTTAGAGTAATAAATATTAAACAACTTTTTTTTTGTTCACATGATTTCCTGAGCATATGGCTAGGTTTAATTGTAATGAATAATTACATTTTACTTCTGTTTTTTTATTTTCTTTAAATACATTAATGCATTATAAATTTTACATATTAACATTTTCAATGACATTTACTCTGTTATAATAGTTAGTTACTTTCATCAATATGCAAATTGATGAAAGTAACTACTACTTAAATGCAATCTTCTCTTTTTTTGTTAAGAATACATATTTAAAAGATTATGTTATTTGATTATTGCAGAAAAATTTTTGCATACAAGAAATCAAAAAGACACCTTATTCTTCATTTTAGCTTTATAATGAAAAATTATAAGATAGCTTTACATAAATTATGTTTTTATGGAGTTATTTGTTTTAAAATCTAATTCCTACATGAATAATCTCAAAATATGCTTATAAACAATAAGTTGAAGCTGTAAATTATATTTTAAGTTTTTTTAAAGTAATTGAAAATTAAATCATTGTTATCATTCATTTATTTATATAATATTTTCTTTCTGTACAGAAATAAAAATTTAATAAATAATAAACTATGCAAAAGTTAATTCTACAGTCCTTTCAATCCAATCTTTATATTTTACTTTAAGAAAATTTTATTTCTTAAAGTAAATTTTTTGAATTAGCTGAAAATTGAAAATTTTTTCAATAGATGGCAAAAAAAAAAAAAAAAAAAAAAAAAAAAAAAAAATGCTGGATTTTAGGTAGGAATGCTCAATATAATAAGTAACAATGGTTTCTAGGTTAAATAATATATATAATTTAAAAAAATAAATATTTAAATGAAATTTGGTGTTAAGAAATCAATCATTTCCTAACTTCATTTTCCTTTTTTTTTTTCATTTTAAGAACACTTCCCACCAATTACAAAATACCGCAAGAAATTATATGAAACTTTTAAAAATTCATCCACATAAATAATTTGAATTAAAGTAATTTTATGACATATGAATGGTTTTCCTTTATTTTAATTAAATTATCACATTAAAGCATTTAAATTAAGCTCAATGAAAAAAGAATTAACAATGATTGGAAAATATTGATTTTCCATCCAATTAATTGTTTTCAAACATTAGTACATAAATTCATGCAGCAATCTTGACTTTATAGATTCAAAAATAAAATTACTTTTAGAAACCTTGTAAACAATAAAAAATTATTCTATTAAATGACTTATATTTGTAGTCTAACTATCTAAATTGGCACTCATTATAATTCATTCATTCATTATAATGAATATATAACTAGACATCTAAAATAAAACCAGCTTTTACTCTCTTTTTTATTTTACCTTGGACCATTCAAAATATGTAATTGATTTTTAGAATCAATTATAAAATTCTTTTATTTCTTAAAATATGCGTTAAAATGAAAAATATATGTTTAATTAAAAAAGTAAAATACAGATGCTTACCCTTAATTCATCGATTTCTTTATGTAATTCATCCACAACATTGCTACCATCATAATTTGAAACAATAGCATCCAAAGAATACTGTTGGATTCCTGGTAGAAAACGAGCAGGATGTCCTAAACGCACCATTTTTACTTTATACAATGCAAGTTTTTCCACTAAATTATCAACTGCAACATTTGAAGGTGCACATGCCAGAACCTGGAATTATGAAATAGAAATTTAATTATTTAAAAAAAAATAAAAAATTATCCAATGCTCTAATTAAATTATTTTATACTATTACAAAGTAAGAGGAAAAAATTAACCTATTGTAGATAATTCATGAAATGAGCTAAAAAACTCTGTATCCTTTTGTATATTATGAGAAAAAAATAATTAAACAAAATCTAATAGTTTTATGATAAAACAGAGGGCAAAGCCTGCTTTGGTGGCATAGCAGTAGTGCTTTATGTTTTCAAGCCACAAGTATGAGGTTCGATCCTTGAGTAGGGCAGAGTTGACTCATACTTTCATCCCTTCAGTGGGTTTAATAAAACTGTGTGCACAACATGCTTAGGAACTAAAGATTAGAGGTTTCATATTAGGCTGACCACCTAATCAAGGCATATGCTTCACACTTTTAAGCTCTTCATCATAAAAACAGATATAGGCACTATAAGCTTTGGTCCCATAAGGGCTGTTATACCACTAAATTTTGTTTTAGATACTTTTTAAAATAAAGCATTGCGAATATCCTTCCCATTGTTCTCTCTTTAAACAATTTTGATAGCCTTTTACTCTTTCCTCTAAATGACTACACGGCATTATTTTGTTAAAAAAAATTAAGGCAAGTTGAAAATATTGTGAATTTTAAATACATTCATTTAAACACAATTCTTATTAAGATCCAAAAGATAAAAAAATTAATACATATAGGTATATATAATCACATATTAAAAAGACTACAGACATAAGTATTTTTTCTATAGTATATTTATTTCAATTATTGAGTAACATATGCAACTGTAGATAGTCAATCATGCCTGGGCATAAAATAAATTAATACATTAGAATTATTACTAAATATAAGGTTTGTTTAAGAAATCTATATTGAGACTTAATATAATAGATTAACACAAGATAAGACTAACAAGACTAAATACAAGATAGATTACAAGAAATAATTTTCGAATTATATATTACAATTTTATAATAAAAAAATTACTTTCAACTTTTGAGAAACAGCTTGCAAGATGTACTCTACAACAGTGGTTGTTTTTCCCGTTCCTGGAGGACCATGCAACACGGCCAATTCTTTTTGTAAAATTGCAAAATGAATAGCTTCTTTCTGATCATCATTTAGCTTGTTATTATAAAATGATAAATCTGAAAAAATATTTTCAATTATTACACACACAGAATAATAAATGCCATAAAATAAAAATAAGAGTAATGACAGATTCCTCCTGGCTTATCTTTGTTTATTAATAATTTTAATTAAATTGAAATTTATCAAAGAAATATTTCAAAGCATGTGGGCAAATAAATTTTTACAATAATTACTTAAAAATAATTTTAAATAATGACACATCATAATTCAAAAAAATGCTTTTTCATAAATATGATTAAAATAAGCATCTCACCCATAAGAACAACATTTTTAAGATAAGTAACAAAGTATTGAAAGAACTTGACAATGACATGGTATCATTTTAGAACACTGATAAATTATAAAAACAGATCAAGTTAAAAGTTTAATTTTTTTCATTATTAAAATTATAAGTCCAATTTTTAAAACATATTTATAACAAAAAAAAAGAGTTAAAAAATTTTATTTACTTCTTTTCAATTTCTTCTTTACAAAAGATTTAAGAAAATCAGTGTATAAAAATAATTCAGTTATTTATCAGATCAAATAATTCACTCAAGATGTAAAATAATGACATAAAAATACAGTAAATATCAATAATTAGAATTGGCTGGCTATATATATATTAGTACTGCCTGGCTATAAAAATTTAAGCAGAAAGAATTTACGTAATTTATTTTTTTAATAATACAAAGTCAAAAATTTTGGAAATTTTTTTAGCATTGTTTTACATATTTTACATAATGTGTTAATAATTCACATGTAAAGCAAAATGCATTAAGCATGATACACATCAATTGATAATCAATATAACAACCAAAAATACAGTCAGGACAAATAAAATATGTTTACTTGCAAATCACTAGCAGCAGAATTTAAAGTGAAAAGTGCATTAAATAGAAATACTAAATGTCCTAAAATACAATTAACAGAAAGTCTAAGAGCATAAAGCTTCCAAAGAGAAAATGGCTAGAAAAAAATTTAAAGGCAATGTTAATACATAAACAAAAAAAAGATTATTAGGAGTAATGATATATAATGAAATGATACATTTTTGACAGAAATGTCTTTAAAACTAAAAAAGGATGTAGTGAGAGAGAAAGAATTTAATAAAAGAAATTGCGCATAAGTAAGATGACTATTAAAAATAGATAGGGTAAAGCTAACTTATTTTCTATTGAATACTATTTATTCATTCAGCAAAAAACATCAAAATTATCTAAGCTATAACTATCAAATATCAGTTAATTGATGGATAAAAGCCAATCATCTTTAAATAGGTAATTTTGAACCAAAATCAAATAATGAAGTCTACACTTGAACTGACATCTTTCTTTCTACATCACATTAATGAAAAAGACATAAAGCTAAATGAATACTCAATAGGAACATTCCTCAAACCTGAACATCTTTATTCATTTCAAGAAGATTAATTGCTATTAATTCCTCTACCTAGTATTTTTCCAGTTCAAAATCTCAAATTTCACAACACAAAAAAAAAATAATCACCTTCCTTGCTAGAGAAAAATGTGGTTACACTTAACATTTTCGAAAACATACAATATCGATTATAAAATGTATAAGAACTATATATAAACTATAAATAAACTATATAAGATTATATAGTACAAGAAACTCTGTATTATATCACCTGGTCAAGGAAATGAAATCCTCTATAATTAAACACCTTTCAATTCCAAATTATCAAGCAACAACAAATTTAACATTTTAGAGGTAAAAAATTTAGGTCAAACTAAAATGTGATAATGTATAAATTTTGTGAAAATGTTGAGTAAAACTGTGATAATGAACATGTATAAGTTATTATATACATTGATTAGGTGTTATATCTACTTTGAGTTTAATTTAATTTTAAAATTTGTTATTCTTTCAAACAAACTATAATATTTGTTACAATACCTGTTCTGAACTTTTGCCTCACTGATTTTATTAAGAACTATTAACCTCATTCCGGGTCATTATTGTCCCCTGTATAATAGTGACTATTTCTTTATCAAATGCAATGCAACATTTTAACTTTCTATTCAAGGTTTTCCAAGTTTGAAATGAAAAATTCAATTTATAGTAATTACACATTACTGAATTTAAAAATTTGTAGCGTAAACAAAAATTTGCAAAATTCCAAGGAACTTCAAATATTATTTTGTTTTATACCAGAAGACAAACTCAATGGTGCCACGCAAAATATTCCATCTCTAGAAATAGATGTCGTTTGCATAGTAATAAAATCAAATTAGTAAAATAAACAAAATTATTTAATATTATAGCAATTAAAATTTCTATTTAAAACATCAAAAATTATTACAAATTTAAATTTTTTCACCAATCTTTTAAATTTTTTAAATATTTGACATATTGTACTTCCACAACTTTTATTCAGATATTAAGGATATTTTCAAATTAATGAAATGAATGTAAGATATAATTTACCACTTCAAAGTTTTTTAAATCATTGCAGATGCACTACAAAATTTAAGTAGAATTTTTGAAACAGTAGATTTTTAGTACACGCAAATATTTATAGTAAGAAATAAATAAAATATAGAAACTTATGAGACAAAATATGTATCTTACTATCAAATGTTGATTCTTTTATAGTTGAAGGACTTTTCTTGCCAAATAGTACACTTACCAAATGAGATTCTTGACCTTTATCAGATAAAGTTTTTAAAGATCTATAAAAGTATAATATATTTTATAACTAAATACATGTCAATTTTTTATCAATTTAAAATAATTAAAATATACTGTGCAACAAAGTTTTAAAAAACACAGATCTTTATGGATAAACTATTTTTAATCTAATGTTATTTTTGAAAAATATTTTCATCCGCAATTAAAATGCAAAAATTACAATAAAAAATATTTTCAATTTTAATGCAAACACTTTTAGAATTTAAGATTTCAATTTGGTAATTGTAAGAAGAAAAAATTATATATGCACTTTAGTAAGAAAATTGATTATTCAGAATAATTAGTGATAAGTATATCCTTCATGTATAAAGACTTTAAGAGATACTTGATACATATAACATATTCGAATGTCCCAACAAAAATAAAACTTTTATTTTTTCAGATGTGATTGATTCTTATTAATCCAATGTATTTATGGATAATATTGTAATACTCTTCACTTTTTCCCAATTAATAGTTATGTTAAATAATAAATCAATGTTAAGCAGTAAGCTCACTTTTTATGTAATATATTTCCATTTTTCATTACAATTGTCTATAAAAAGGTTTGTTTCTTCATCTGTAACAGAAAACTTACGGTACGTGTCACGAGACCTTTTTTCCACCATTCACTTAGACGGTGAAATAACTATACTTCTAACTTGCTGACTATATTCAGAACTTTGATATTTTTTAAGGCTACAAATACTTGACAATTATAAATTCAAACCTCATTTTATTTATTGTTGATTGATATGGTTTTAGATCCAACACTGCCTTTAAGAGGTTGTCATCAAGATAGAAGGAACAACACTCAATCTTTGGTTAGTATTTTGAAATTGTATCTCTCTATAGCAGAATTCAGTATTTCTAAATGTTTAATTACTTATTAGACCATTACTATATTACTAAATTTTTTCAGGACTAGGAATTTAAATAAGACTAAAGTAAAGAATTGCTGAACACTAATCTTGTTAAATTACAAGAATACAATATGACAAATATGTTCTTTTTTCCCACTAACTTAAAAATTAGCTCAAATTTAAAAAAATGTGCACCACGCAAAATCTTTTATTGTTAAATGAAAATAAAAATTTGCATATCCTAATGACTTACAGTAGATACAAATATTGATTCTACTTAAATGTATTGAAAGTCCTTTATGACTTGACCTAATAACAATGTAACACAATTGCTATAATAATGATACATACCTTTTTAGCCGCTTATAAGTAACATCATTAGCTAATTTGATTACTGAATATTGGACATCTCTTTCTATGTCAGAAAAGTTTGAATTTTTCTCAAATGCAACAGAAATGGATGCTTCAGAGATTCGTGTTACAATGCCAGAAGCTATAACTTCAATTTTTCCATCTGCATTTAAGTTTCCAATACCAACAATGTCACCTAATAAAAAAAGAATTAATTTAGAATGAAATTCAACAATTTTACATAAAAAAAAAAAAAATGCATTACTTACATAACAAAATGCATTTCTTTCATAAAAAACTTGTGTATGAATTTTTATGAATATAGACATCACACAGTAATTTTTCATTAAAAATATTAATTTTCCTGCAGTTAATCTATCATAATAGTCAAAAAATATACATCATTTTAATAAAAATGATTACATTTATTAAAATGATCATAAAAATAAAAGGTAAAGTATAAAGTTCAATACATATTAATAATTTCCAATAAATTTGATCATATCCATACATCTACACACATGTATACATACATACATATAACTTTTATACATGCATATGTTTATGATGTATGCATGTATATACAATACATCAAAAATAAGAAAGCATCCTCATTCTCA
>JAPDSC010073019.1:0-25553 GCA_026290005.1 Latrodectus geometricus | reverse complement strand
TTTTTTTAAAAACATTCAGCTTTATTATAATTCTAGAAATTTTAAAGTGAAAGATATTCCTTATTTGATTTCTTTAACATTAAAAATTATTTTTGTGAAATAAAAATCCAGTCTATGTGAATTATCATTTTTAAAAATAATCTGGAATAAAATTGAATATAAGAAAACATTTCAGTTTTTATTTAAAACTATTTCCCAATAATCATAGTAATTTTAAAAGAATAAATAAAAATGTTACTCATAATAGGATTACATGAACATTTGAAATTTCAGTTTCATTATAACTAGAAATTTTAAAAGATTTAATAAATATTCATCATAAGATTTAGTAATAAATATTTAATTGTTAAATATAAAAGGAAAATTATAAAATACTTATATTAAATAAAAATTAATTTAAATATTATTTATTTGAATAAATATTAATTTAAATAAATATTATTTAAATTAATTTTTATTTAATATAAATATTTTTAAATGAATTAAAATATAAGGTTTTGGTGGTATCTTTTCATGTTTTTGTAATTTTTCCTTTACAAATATTAATCCTTCTAAGCTTGACAGTTTTTATGTATTGAAATTTAAGGTAAAAATTAAAGCCAGATGAATATTGAATATAACTATTTAATAATTAGTAGTATTATTGAAATATTTACAAATTTTATCATGATGACAAAAAAAGGCGGAAATTAATCAAAGCTAAGTTTTATATATTCTATACTAAAAAAAAATTGGGAAATTTACTACATAAATCTTGTATTATCATAAGTAATTTTTAAGTATCCTTGGTAATTTTATGATGACGAGTTTACATTGTTGTAGTAGTTTTTTGAATTAAAATTAAACACAAATATTATTTCATTTAGGAAATTACCTTATCAACTTAAACAAGATGAAATCAGTGTAAATAAAAAAAAATCCAGTTTAGATTCACAATACATTATTAAAAGGAAACGAGCCCAAGATAATTCTGAAAATATAATTAAGATAAATATTTTTAAGTTTCTAGTTATAACATTTGTAGTTAACATCTTCATAAGTATAAAATATAAAAAATAAGTACAAGGAAAAAATAAATTCATGATTTTATTTAAATAAATAATAAAAAAAATATGTAATAAATAAGTATTAAAAATATAAGTTTTCTTGTGTCATAAATGTAAGGAATCTCATTAATATTGATATTTCATACTTCTAATACTTAAATTAATTATGATTCCTTCACCTTTTTTAAACTCGTAATAATTAAATTTAATTATAAATAAATACAGTAAAATGTTCAATAATAGAAAAATATAACGAAATATTAATTGACAACAATTTATAATTTTAATATAAATAACTTTTTATTAATATAAATAATTATTTTAATACAATAACCTATTGAATAACAGCAAAATTTTACATGATAACACATATTTATTATTACATTATAACGATGTTTTAAATGAGGTGTTATGTGAGCCCCAAATTCAGAGTAGGGGAAATAATGGGAGCGGGAAATTTGTTCTCAGGAAAAAGACGGTTTCGGGTTTCTCTAAAGAAAGGAATTGACGGTTTGAAGGAGGGGAGATAGGAAAGAAGTAAAGAATTTGTTTCTAAAATGATTGATTCGTCGTAAATAATGGATCATTAATATAATTAGGTTTAATTATAATTATGGAATTTATTTCTGGATTTTCCTGCTTTTATTGCCTTCTAAATTACAATAATTTTCCATTGGAAAATTAAAATAATATAAAATACATTTTTTTAAAAGGTAAAATTCTAAATTAGTGTATATTTTTCAATGATGTAAGAAATATATAAATAAATTAAAAATATTTTATTCAATATGAATTTATTTAAGAACATTTTTTTAATTTAAATATATATATATATAGATATATACGTATATATTATTAGCATAAAAAAAGCAGTTTACTTATGTTTGGCAAATATTTTTCTTAGGTTATTAAACTAAATAGAAACAAATTTTTATCTTGCTTAAGTAATTTTATATTAACAGTAATATAAAACTTATATTTATATTTGTAAATTGTCAAAATTTAACTGTTAAGGAAAGTTGAAATGGTTTTCTTAAAAATGTAAATAATTTTTATTTTTTATTTGTAATTATTATCATTAAGTTTCAGATTAAATTACTCAGAAATAATTATTTTAAAGTGAAAGTATTAATATAAAAAATTTTAATATAAAGTAATATAAAGTTTGATTAAATAAAGTTTTATGTTTAATATAAAGTTTGATTAAAATAATTTCTTATGAAAGTTAAGTTTCTAATGAGTAGCAAAAAAATACAATAAAGGTAAGACACAGTCAAATCAATAGCAATACATTTATAAAAATAAAGTATTCTTATAGTAAGTAAAATAAAGTAAAAATAAAGAAACAGCCTACATTTTAAAGTGCTGATTGATTACTTTATAAATTTTTCTTGCAACATTTCACTTTCTGGTTATCAATTTGCCCTTCACAAAATTTGTTTTAATTATTTTTTTCAGCACTTGATTGAATATGAAATTTACTTAAATTCGTGTACAGTAGATAACAATATGAGTGATTTCCTCAGAAAAATTCTTACAGCAGTTAAAAATATTTAACATTTTGGAAAAAATGCATAAAAGATCACGTCTAAAACATGATACTATATGTGATTCTAAGAAATGCTATTCTCATGAATGAAATTTCTGCGATTTCCATAGAAAGGCACAATAAGAAGTTTGTTTGACCGGTTAACTAATAATGTAACGCACAGTTTAAAATTCAAGTATTTTCCAACTAAAAATCCAGTATGAGTTGGCTCCCAAAATACTTTTTAATATACCTCAATATTGCCAATAACAGTTCATTAACACCAATAGCACCTTAAAATCACCAATAACACCTCACTACCGCCATTAACAGCTCGTTATTAATTGCCAAAGAACATTATTTTTAAACCAATGAAAAATGTTGTCTTATGCTCTTTATAAACCAATCAATAATCACCAATTTCCATCGTTATTTTATAACAGTCATTTGTAACTGTTATCAGCTCAAAATATAACAGTCTTAACAGGTTATTGAAGAATAAATATTTGGCACATCCCTACTTTTTACTTTGTAAATTTGAGTTTTATATAAGAAGCTGGCTTTCTTCACTAATGTATTAATAATTATTTTTTAATAAATTTTATTAAATTTAATCATAAAAATACTTTATATATTGCATTAATTTTTCTAGATATTTAGCGAAGCATAATTTTATCTTTCAAAGAAATTTTTTCATAAAAAATTTATAAAATGATATTAAAAAAAGAATCATAACTCATTAGAAATATAATTAAAATATAAAATTTTGGTTTAAATGCTAATTTTTATTAAAACTATAGAACTTTTATTAAACTTATAGAATTATTTTATAAATTGAACACCAGATGGCAGAATAGGTGTAGAGGTTTCATATGACGCTGAAGAGAATATTCGTGAACATTCACGATATTTATCATTTGACCTCGAAAGGTATAAAGAGCCGTCAGACGATAGAATTCATATTTGGTTAGATTGCATTCGACATTCTGTGCGTGCGTTTGCTACAAATCTGGTACTTGTTTATAGTTTCCTTTGCGTTGAAGTGTGAAATTAAGGTGAGTGATATGTTCTTTTTTTAATCGTTTCTTTTAGCATTCTTATTAGTTTTAGATTTAATTTGCACTATTTAGTTTATGAGTACATCCTGATATGGTGATGTCCTGTAAAGGACGTACGTGTCTTAAGTGTTTTTGCCAAATACCATATGTTAATGAGTATTATTGTACATAAAATTTATGTTTTAAATATATATTTGTGTTTATTTCTTTATTGTAAAATATATTCTATGATACTGCTTTCAATTAAACGATAAAACGAAATTGTATTTTGTATTTTTAAAAAATTTTACTATTTAAAACATCTAAAAACTTACAAATACTTATTTGTAAAATTGAAATAGAATACATGTCTGAAGAAATATTTATATCGTTTAAAAATGTGCTTTTTATTAAGCTTCTAATAATTAATAATAATCTAATAAAACTTCTTCCTGTGTAGTAACTAAATTGTTTATTTTTTTACAGAATGGGGAAAGATTATTACAAGATTTTAGGCATCAGTAAAGGTGCTTCAGAAGACGAAATTAAAAAAGCCTACAGGAAGTTAGCCCTGAAATACCATCCTGATAAAAATAAGACTCCAGAGGCAGAAAGTAAATTCAAAGAGATAGCTGAAGCTTATGAAGTGCTTAGTGACAAGAAGAAAAGGGATGTTTATGATCAGTTTGGTGAGGAAGGTTTGAAAGGTGCTGCAGGTGGAGGAGGTGGTGCAGGAGGAACACAAGGTTTCACTTCTTACACTTACCATGGTGATCCAAGAGCCACTTTTGCACAATTCTTTGGTACAGACAATCCATTTGAGTCATTTTTCTCCATGGGGCTTGGTGGGGGCCATCCTGGAACCACAATGTTCTATGGAGATGATGACATGGAAGTGGATGGTGATCCATTTGGTCATTTTGTGCGTGGAAGTGGCAGCAATCCATTTCGATCTCAAAGCTTCACAGCAGGATCTCCAAATATAAATCGTGCTAAACCAAAGACCCAAGACCCACCTCTTGAACATGACTTGTATGTCACATTAGAAGACATAGCTAAAGGTTGCACAAAGAAGATGAAGATAAGTCGTAAAGTCCTTACCCCTGATGGTAGATCGACAAAGCGAGAAGAGAAAGTTCTGTCTATAAATGTGAAGCCTGGATGGAAAGCAGGAACGAAGATCACATTTCAGAAAGAAGGTGACCAAACTCCAAATAGTATACCTGCAGATATATCTTTCATAATAAGAGATAAACCACATCCTATATTCAAGAGAGAAGGAAGTGATATTAGATTTACTGCCAAAGTGTCTCTTAAAGAGGTAAGTTGATCATTGAATATTTGAACATTTTATCATTAAAATTGTTGATTAATATATTTAAAATGTTTGCATATATATGAGCAAATATTTTGCAATTTATTTCAATGTCTTAATTTTATGTATGTATATAATATAAAGACTGTTGCTTTTATGTCTCAATTGGTGACAAATCATTTTTAACCCTGTTTTAATATTTTTACAAGGTGAAATAAACATGTTAAAGAATTTCAAAGTATAACTATCTTGTAAAAACTGTCCTTATATCTATGTTTAGTCATGTTTTAAGCTATTCATGAATAATTTTAGTACTGAGTATTTTATTTATACCTATTTATATACAAACTAAGTGGTTTTTAAACATAATATTTAATGTCTAAATTTGTATAAATAATTTACCAATATATTTAAATATTTTGTGCATTAACTTAACATTATATATTAGTTTGAACATATGTCAGTATCTAGTAGCTTTCTTGCTTGCACTTGGTTAAATCAAATATAAAGATAGTTAAAATGAGACTATTCATTAAGTAACAAGTTAGAAACTAAATATTTTTAAACGAGTTTAAGAAATTATATTAGTAATTGTAAAAAATAAATTAAGTAATTAATAGGTATTTTAGTCCTGATTTATCTGTCACAAAGAATTGTTATTTTTATTCTAGATAACTCATTGCTTTTCTTAAATGTTCAGGCAATTATCATATTTGTTTGATTTAAAAAAAAAAAAAAAAAAAAAAAAAAAACTATTTTATGATAAGTATTTAATTTGTTTCTTTTTACAGGCTTTGTGTGGCACAAAAATTGAAATACCAACTCTTGGAGGTGAGAAAAGAGTTCTGAGGGTAACTGATGTTGTGAAACCAAATTATGTACATAGGATTAAAGGACTAGGACTACCTCTTCCTAAAGATCCTACTAAGAAAGGGGACTTAATAGTTGGATTTGATATTAAGTTTCCAGAATATTTATCAGACAGTGCTAAAACAACTCTCAAAGAAGTGCTACCGAACTAGACTAAGGAATATTTAACTTTGATATTATTTGTCAACAAAGTTGTGGAATATGTGTGTGAACATGTGCAAAATGAATCGGATACATGTGTGGAAACATGTTTCTGTGGCTGTTGTGAGTTGATGGAAGAATTTGTTTATATTTTGTACATATTTGAGATGTAAATATTTCATGTATATTTATTTTATAAGAGAAAATCAATTTTTGTTTTGACTGTTTCTACTATAATTATGTGTTTTTTCCTTAATCATAATGTCGATGAACTATTTTGTAAATATGTTTCTGTATGTTGGAAGCAAGTATACTTTCTTTCAAATTTTGAATTCAATGTGAAAAAATTATTTTTCTATTCATTCAATTTTAATGTTTATTATTTCTTTGTACTTAACTGTTGTAATGTTAATGCAACTGTTGTATTGAATTTTGTTAAAATTCATTAAAAATTTTTATATTTAATATGATTGTCAGATATAAGATTGATGGATCGCTTCCAATAAATATTTTAGACAAATAAATTATTTCGTATTACATGTGTAATTATTTATAAAATGGAAATATTGATAGCATTAAAATCCTTTTAATGTTGATTTTAATTATCACAAAACCAGTCTGTTTTACTAGTTTATTCATTAATGTTAAATTTTGGTGCACTCTGAAAAATTCTGCTATTTATTAATTTCAATACTTGTAGAATTTATGTTGATAAATTTATTTGTAATATATCCTTTATAACACTTGTTTAAACTTAAAGGTGTCTTGCATGTGAATTTCTCAGCTTAATTTAAAACTTAACATGCACAAACTTCTGAATGTTTTTTAAAGTTGAGAAAAAATATGAATAATTTCTGCAATTGTGTTATTTACAAAAATTTGGAAGTACTGTTAAAAACTACTGAAAGGCAATCAACTTTGTCCTAAGAAATGTTTTTTCTTTAGGCCATAATTTAAACCTTTTTAATTGATATTCTTAGAAGCATTTTATGTTACAAGAAGATATTGACTGAATATCGAGATCCTTAGTTGATAAGATATTGAGTAAGTGAATTTCATTGTAATTAAGCTTTGTTTTATGTACTTTCTTATTAAATTAAGTTTTTACCAAACAGCTGTTTTTAGATTTATTTTTCCATTATTAAATGTACTCATAAAGTAATAGAAAATATTTGTTTCATGAAAACACTGCGAAGAACTTTAGAATGATTGAACAAGTATCCTTATTAAAAGAAAATAATTCGAGATTTTGTTGATGAAAGATATTTTTTCTAATGTCCTCCCAAGGTAGTTCTGGAATTATATAGTTTCTAGGAAGTGTTATTAAAGATCTAGAATAATCAAAGATTCAAAAAAGCCCTATTATCAGTTATTAATTTCCATAATGATAGTTAACAAGTTATTAAAACTTTAGATTTAATGAGAAAGCAAAATTTCTAACTGAAAAACTGTCTTTAATTAGATTAAGGTTTTTACAAGTTTCTCATGCTATGTCTGTGAATTGCATTCTAAATTATACGAGAAACTTGTACTAAATTCTTGAGTAATCTAGACTGCTTTTTGTTATTATCTTGTACATTTTTGTTAGATGATTGTTGTAACTGTTCTCAAGCCTGAATTTCAGAATTTTCTTTAACATTTACTTAGAAAGATTGGAAACTGAAAGCATGTTTATTTCATATTTATAACTCTCAACTTAATTGCACTGCAAATAATTAGTTTGAGAGATAGGGCTTTCAAGAGTCTATGCCTTTCTACTGTGTTGCACTTTTGCTCGAGTTATAATCACTTTCTAATAAAATAAAAGTCAATTAAGTATTTAGGCATTGTGATATGTGATTTTGTATGAAGCTATTTTAAATCAACATGTTTCTGCAAATGAAAAATGTTTTACTTCAAATATTCTTTATAATGTAACTTTAATTAAAAACTTTTAAAGGAAAGTTTGATTCAAGTATTTTCTGTTACTATTAGAAATATTAAGAGACTAGATTCAAGTGTAATTTTTAAGATTATTCTATATAATTTTAAAAATTTATAAATATGTATCGAATACTCACTTCTAAATAAGCATGATGTGCAATATAACATAAATTTGCAATTTTTCCTTATTTATAACATTTTCATTCACGAATACCCCCACTATTTACTGGGACACAATCGGATTCTTGATAGTACTGGAGGTATCTTGAAACCATTTCTATAACAAAAAAACTGGTCCAAAAGTTAATGGAAAAAACAAACTAAAAATTAATTGGATATACTCAAATAGTTTTGTTATAGTTTTCAAAACATACTAGAAAATTCTAGAAAGATTATTTCTAGAATTTTCTAGTTGAAGTTAATGCAAATTCCAGAATAATCTTGATAGATTGGAAATTTAAAAGAAAAAAGCAATTTACATGAATGATCCAAATATCATAACTTGTGGGAAATCTATGGAGCATTCAGGGCTATTTTATATAGTAATAATAGAGTTAATTCAAGCTAGTGCTGGAGAATTCTAGAACAAACAGAAATTCATTTATGAAAAACCGAAATTGCCAGTTACTTAAAAAGTTGAACATAATTCGAGAATGAATAAGTTCTAGAATGTTACCATTGATTCTCGATAAGCATAGTGTTTTGGAAACGTATTGTACTGCCATAAATTAATATTTTAAATTGGCAAAAGTAGATTATAAAATTGTCTAAATATTCTCAATTCAATGCTGAATTATAGAAGATCGTGTATCTTTAACTCACTTCCTGTATCGAAAGTGAGAAAAAGTTTATTTAAGAAATTGTGCTAAATAAAAAGCATTTAGCACCTTCAATTATTTTGATTAAGTTTATAATCATTCATACCTTAACCGATAATCATTAAACCTTAAATTATACTAGTATATTAATGGACAATTAGTAAACAATTTTAATGAAATATAATTATATGGATTTCACTGTATGAACTTTAAGATAAAAACAAATATTTTTTAACATTGCATTTCAGGAAAAAGCGAGAGCTCTCATGTAAATAAAAGTTATATAGATTCTAACCACGTATTTAGTGCTTAAATAGGTACTTAACTATTTAAGCAATTACCTTTGCGGGGAGAACTCGAACTTGTGTAAGCTTCATCTTACATTTTATCCCTTATAGTAGTTTTAACCCTGAATTATCATTTAGTGATAAACACACACACAATGAAAAGTATCCATAATTTTCTGATAAATTTTACTTAAAATTTTGGCATTTTTTTTTTTTAATTTTCAGGATAAAAGAAAAATTTTTATGAGATGAGAGAAATTAAAATCAGTATTGTTGAATAACTGACTTCTTTAAATTGAGCAATTTTAATTATTATAAAATATATATTATGAAATAACTATAAAATTGTATTTGGTTAAATATTGATTAAATAATTTTTTTTCAATTTGTAGTTTTGCGATTGAAATATGATAAAAGAACATTAAAAAATTTCTTGAGTTTTCATTCCTGAAATATCTTTACCACTGCTTTAAGTGCTTTTTTTAAAATTAGAAATTTGTAACTTTTCACAATAAACATCAATATAATGCGCAAATTAATTTATTTCAATTTCCTTAGTAAATGGTAAACACTTATTTTTCATTTGAATTCAGGAAAAATTTTAAAATTCGAGTGTGTTTTAGTAATTTAACTAGATCCTTATCATTTTTATTAAAATAAATTATTTGTAATACTTTTTAGTTTTAAATGCAATGTGCAGTTTAACTAATTAATTTAAAACTTGTCTTCGTTTTTATTATTCTCTCTAATTTTTCAACTCTTAGTATAATGATGTTAGCTCTAAAATTCGATGTTTAGAAATTATTCTGATTCTCAAACATGAATACACCAACTCAGGAAAGGAAAATATCTGCTTAATGATTTGCTTTCTTTTCCCCACCTTGAACGTATTTTTCGGAGTGCTTTTGAGAACTTTTTGAATATTCGAAGCTTTGAGTTTTCCGAATTTCATTCGAAATCGTCGGCGGTAAGTATAAAGAAGCCTTGAACTCTCCATCCACATAGTATGTCAAGAACTTCGGTTGCCGTTTGTCAGGGAAATGTATGTCGGCACTCGCAATTATAAATCCATCTCTATATTTAGGTACCACCTCTCAAGCGGATTCTCGAAATAGAAGTTGTTGCCTCGATTTTTTTTTACCCGCATTTTCGTCTCCCTGAAGGATGACCAAATGATGACACATTTTTCTTACTACAAGTATAAACAATGCTGCCTAAAGTTAAAACGTTACTCCCATCGTTGTTTTAAAGACGCGAAAATATTATGTGCTTTCCTTTCCGCTTTTAGAACGATTGAAATTTAGGCATAAAAAACAACTGAGATCGGTTTCATATTGAGGATTTATTTTAAATTTAAGGAAATGAGATAAATTGCTTAAGAAAATAAGTCCCTTTGACTTATAGCTATTTGATACATCGTCTCACTCGAATCTCCTTAATTTTAATGTTTTTTATCTCTGTCAATTTCTCATCAGCATGTATAGAATTTGACTAAAATATTCTAATTCTTTAAAGAAGTTAGGCTGGTAGTTCAATAATGGTCTTTATCCAATGAGCTGAACATTTTTTTGCACTGCTTTGGGGTCAGCCTAATGGCCGAATACCATTGTAAGGCATTTCAATGTCCACCACGTAAATTGGCTTTTTGGAGGACTATTTTTATAGATAATGGGTCGTATTCAAGTTTGCAATTAAAAACACTTGGAAAACTCCCAAGCACCCACCCGACAGACATGCATTGTAGAAGTGGGCACAACATCTCTCTTTCTTCAGTAATGGCTGTTATCATCAATCTTGTGACGTTATATTCCGAGAAACATTGTCATACTACCAAGCGACGATAGAACCAACTCAATAGTTTTGACACTGCGCTGTGGACTGCTTAATAGCTTAAGATTGAAAGTTACTTTAATGCTCACCATGTAATTGTCTTCCGGGAAGACTTTTTCATAGATAATGGGTCACATTCTCATGTCGCAAGGAAGTAAGTCCGGAAAACTCTCAAATACTCACCCAGGTAGACGTCATACATATGATATATACGCAACGTATATCTCCTGTTGTTCAACAGTGATTAGGATTAAACCCTGGACTTTTCGCTTAAAAAAGCAATGATCTACTGATCTACTTCTGGTGAGCTCTAGGCGCATCATGTCCTTTCTTGAACCTTGCGCCATAGAACCCAACCAACCATCTGGTGAGCTCTAAAAATATAACTCAATAGTTTGTGTATTCGATTCTCAGCTCTGCGTAGATTTTTGTGATGGTTCTGTGTGAATCCACGTAAACTATAGATTTTTCATCTCATTAACCGTAGCCTATATAATGTGATCGAAGAGTGACCAAAAAACAAACTAAACGAAACCTTTAAAAACTATTCGTGGAGTACTTTTCTATCTTAGATATCAATGTCAGGACCCGCTGAGATGAATTCTTGAAGTCGTAATTCAAGCAAGTTTGTGAATCCCTTGAAATAAGAAGTCAAGAATCATTGATACGTAGAATTCGAGGGCTCGTTTTCTACATCGGAAGTCGATATAAGAGGCCTAAGTTAAATTTTAGAGCTGGGTAAAACAAAAATCAAAAGCTGAAATTAAAATGCTTTAATTGCTCTAAGAATATATAAATTAAATAGCAAGACTTACGGCCAACAGAAGCAATAGGGAAAAGCTTCATCAGTGCTCATATTTCTAATGTCATGGCGTGGTGAATACTTGTAGAGATTTAGTATCCAGTATCTATAGTTACTCCTCGGGCTTAGTTTAAAAAAAAAGTAAACATATACAAACCAAAATTAATTCATTGCTGAAGGAAGATATTGGGTTGGACTTGAGTTTGGATATTCATAGTGATTTGAAATCTGTTTTAAGTCATAAATTCGAAAAAAATAAGACTATGTGCTTAAAAAAAAAAAAATACCGATTGTAGAGCATTAAATTAAATAAAAATATCTGAATGAAAATACTTTTAAGAATATATGTCTGACCTCCCTTAAAAAATAAATTTTAATTTCAATAATGATAAAATGAATGAATACAAGTTTATAATTTGCAAATTTGTTTGTGGTATTATTTTATTCTATCTTTATTATGATAAAAAATTAATAAACAAATATCTTTAAAATAATAAAATAACTTTATTAAGATTTTATGCTTTTTAAGGTTAACGTATGTTTTTTGCATGTTTAAAAATTATTTATTATCGTTCTTTTCGGTTAACAGAGGTGTTTTATAACTCAACAGTCACATTTTTTTTTATTTACGAGGACTAATTAGACTGGAACCTAAGGCTAAAAAAGGGGACTCCGAACCAATACAAATATCCAAAGATGAGATTTAACCAAGGTGAGATTTAACCCATGATGTTGAGCCAAAGATAAAAGCACTTACCATTATGCTACCAGATCGGCAAGATACTTTTCGAGTCTTGTAAGTTTGTAAGAGTAAAAGTTTATTGCAAGGTTTCTGAAAAAAATTCGACATTTTATGAGATATGATTCCATTATTTTAAATAAACATATTATTAGCAGTATAAAAATCATCTGTGAAAATAATGTGTTTGAAAGTTCAGAAAGTAACGGTATATCTTCTAAACATTAAATTCAGCTGTCAACAGTAATATCTTACTATCTCTGTAGAATTCGTGGTTTTAGAACAAATCTCACGCAAAGAGTAGACAATAAAAACTTCCTTTTCCAGTAATTCAAGAATACACAGAGAAATTTAGAAATACAATTACATATATATCGTAAAAATTATGATTAATAAGCAGTCCTCAATTATCATCCGTTTGGCTACATCTAGAAACACAACTTTACAACAAAATGCTGTATCAAGCTATCAATTCCATAATATCTAATATCTCCAGAGAGTTTTGCCTACATTCGGGAGGTAGTTTGCTACCTTCTAAAAAAATCTCGAAATATGCGGTGGAGAAGATTTTTTAATTGTTCGTAGTATACCCTCAAATATCCGCAAATCAGTGATTGCACATCAAATTCATCTTCGATTGTAAATCTGGCAACTTTGCTATTCTTTTTTTACACTAGAATTAATTTTTTTTTTTTCTGATTAATTCAGTGAAAAGAAAAGAATTATAGACTTAATTCTTTTCTCTTCACCGAATCTTTAAAGAAAGTAAACCTTATAAGAAGGTTACTTCAAGCATTTCTCAAGACTATATATCTTGAGACAAAATATATTTTGACATTTTGTATTTCAGATGCTTTATATACATGGGAAATATTTTAAGTTTTTTTCTGATTTCAGAAAAGTACCAAATTTGTTTGACCTCTTATTTCTCAGAAAAGATTTAGTTCTGAATGCAATTAAGGAATAACTAAAGGGATATTGTTCCCTATTTGTTATATTATGGTTTATATAAAAACTACATTTCTTCCCGAAAGTAGCCATTTCTCTTAGCTGTGTCGTGTTTAAATTAGTGTAACTGATACAGAAAAATGTCATCGTATCAAGAGAAAATCTTTTTCATTGGTAAAGAAACTTTCCTTATAAATGAAGTCGATGTTTTAATAGATGTTTATTCCAATAGCAACTGAAATTCGAATTGCAAATATACTGATGTTAATATTACAATAAAATGAAATAGAAAGCCATTTTTTAGAGCTCCCCAAATATTTGTGTTCTAAAAATGGCATCATTAATGCTACTAAATTAATTTCAGATGATGCAATGGTCAGGAGGGCAGCTTTAAAATATGACAGCATAACAGTTCTTGAAAAATTTTCAAACCGACACTGAAGCTGTGACAGGGCGATTTGAATTGTGAAATCTCCGCATCAAAATCTACTTTATACCTTCCGAAAGAAGAAATGTAAAGAGCCTACAAAAGATGCCAGTATTGATACAGTCAGTTAACAGGGAACCATCTCTGTATATAAAAAAAAATAGTTTGATAAAATAAAAAAAATAAAAAAATCAGATTTTAACAACCTAATACATTACTTTTCTATTTTATGAACTTTTTTTACAGGTCCCGACGAGTTCGTAGAAACGAATGTCTACTATACTTCTCATAAAAAGTGCTTAATTCTAAGAACATAATTTCACAAGAATTTCTGAACAAACATATTAAAAAAAAATAACAATCTAAATATGAAATTCTTATAGTATTTCAAAAGTTGATATTTTTCGTCACTGTGTGAATATATTTACAATATTGGTCATTATAAGCAAACTCAAAAAAACTCCCACAGGTATGTTAATACATTCCAGTTGAACTCAACATTATAGTTAGCCTTGATATTCTTAATTTAGTTTATATATTCATGGAAGCACGCAAAATAGGGTTTTTTTATAACAAGCTCAAAATGATAAATGAATTTTTGTGGAGAATAAATACACTATATTTAAAGGATATATATTTATCTTTAATGATAGTGTGTATATTTTAGAAAGCTTTTATATCAGTTTTAAAAAAGAAATTTAATAGAAATAAAACAAAAAAGATTGGAGTATGACATCCGTAGTGGATAGGCCAGTAACAGAAACTGTTGTATGACTTTTTAATTCATATATTATTGTTTTTCTAGTGATCTTTCACATATAGTGGGTCATATTCACACTTTCCAAGGAAGGAAACCAGGAAAATGCTTATGCTCTCACTTCAACAGAACGCAATTTTCGCTATTCAACAGTGAGTGGGATAGAACTTGGAGTTTTCATTTCTCAGAACTTGGTTCTACTTAAAATAGAAGGGATATGTTTTAAATATTTTTCTTTTGCTTAATTGTGTTCAAGGCATAACACCTTTATACTTTCAGAAACCAACTAAATTTTTTAAACTTTATTTTGATGAAAGTATGAAGATATTTAAAATGTATTAAAGAAAATTTTACTCACCTCTACTTTTGGTCCTTATGTTATTGTTACTCTTTCACAATATTTAATTATAGTTTTATAAATTTAATGAAAAATATTTGTGAAGCTTTATTTAATACACTTCGTTATTATTTTACGAGATTTTGAAAATTATCCATATGTAAAATGTGCTTAAGATTGATTGTTCAGTTAATGTAATATAACTTATATGAAGGAATTATGGAATCAATATTTTAAGTTTTTAAATAAAGTTAAAAAGTATTGAAAGTTAAAGAGAGATTTTACACGTGTTCATATTATACTACTGAACTATTAGCTAATAACAAAATTATCTAAATAGTTTCGTAAGTAACTTTGAAGAACAGAAAATAATTGAAGTAAGTTTTTAATAAGATACTTACTGAAACAAAGTAATTTTAAAAAGTAAGATAAAAAGATAAATTTACTTTAAGGTAATTTGTAACAATATATATGGTGTACTAAGAAATCGATGTTAAATAAGTATGATCACTACACAAACTAAATGAAAATATTTTAATTATAAAAATTATACTTCTCATATTCAGTGATTATTAAATTTATTTATTAATTTAAAAAGTTAAAATGCAAAGTTTAAAATTCAAACATTTGAAACGTCAGTTTCCTCAAATATTTTTCGAAATTCAAGGAGATTTGAGAGAGAGAATTAAAAAACTCTCCACTAGATGCAGTGAAAATTAATTTATTTGTGTTTAATGACAGTAGGGTAAATAAATCACATGGTTTTGGACGTCTTCAGGTTTTATAGACCGATTCCATAGTAAAAAAGAAGTTAATTAAAAAAAATAGTCACTGATGATGACAATTTTCCTTTATTGGAAGTCCATTTTTCATTCTCTGACGCTAAAGCATGATTTCTGATATCTAACTAATTTTATCTGAAATTTAAAAAGGAAAAAAAAAATTCATGTTAGTAACTTTCTCTTTTTTTTTTTTGGGTGGGGGGGGGGGTACATTTTATGACGTTATTTTTGAATTCTTAACTGTCCTTTAATTAGTTTAAGCACTATAGTATTGTGATTCTAGTTTGAATTAGATACTCATATGAAAATTATATTTACCAGTTATTCTTAATCAGAAAAACTGTATACTATGGTATTTATATAAAATATTTTATGGAAATTTAAAATTTTTATTACAGTTCAATTGACAAACCATATGATGGACTGTGTTTTTAGTAAATACTAAATAAAACAAAAGATAACCTATATGGGAGAATAGAGGTTATCTTTTGTTTTACTCTTTGTGTAATCCTTCCTTACGTGCGGTATCAAAAGAACATTAAAACATCTAGCTTTTCTAAGATTATTCATAAAAAAGTCCTTATTTTATACATTTTTTTGTGATTTTGTGTGAAAGTTATTAAAATGAATACCTAACTAATTACATTGGATAAGTAACATTAATTTTTATTTAATAATTTATTCTACACTGTATAAGGTAATTTATACAACAATTCTAATTTAAAAAAGTTTCAAAAAAATGTTTGCTGATACGTTTTTAAAAAAAAATCACTCATTATTTTATTTAAATTAATGAATAGTTATAATTACACTTATATGATAAATAGAGAGAAAATTTAATTCCATTTAAGTTTGATCAGTGAAAATTTAATTGCAGAAACTAAGTCAAAATGTTCATAGATGGGGAGAACTAAATGATGAAAAAAACGCGCGAGTCTTAATTAATCTCTTTTAATGAATGCAAAATCATGAATACCCGAATTTGTGCATTTTTCTATAAGAAAGAACATGCGCAATAATATTCTATTATACTCAAGTTATTCTATGAGATTTATGTTTGCTTTTATGAGATCAATTCCTGTCTACAAGGCCGCGCGTGGGTTGGCAGACTGAATAAGTGTGGGAGTCGTGTCTGCTACCTGCGATGTGCGGGGGTCACTTTCCGCTTGCTACGTGATGAACCCTCGGCCACTGAGCTTTCTAAAAATTAAAAAGATAAATGCAAGTGGGATGCTACCATTGAGCACCTTAGCCTTCGGATTTTTCTTTCTTCCTCTTTATTTTAAGGAAGTATACGTCAAAGGTAAAATGTAACAGCCTGCACCTTTTCTACATATTAGCAGAAAAGCACACTTTAGAGCCGTGATTTCGACCTTTCGTTTAGAAGATTTATAGTTTCTTTCATATCCGTCAGTCAGTCTGTAGGCGCTATTTCTCGCCAACATGCACTTCAAGATATAAAGAGATCTTACATATAGTATTTTATACCTTCTCCCATGAAAAGTGTCCGCCAAGTAACGCAACAATTGGCGGTAGTTCAATGTTCCCATAAAGATCATTTAAAAGAGGATCTATGAGTAATCAAGAGACTATACCGAAGTCAAAATTAATTCTGTTAACTAAGTAGAAAAAAATTCAGCTCTTGTAAGAGCATGGAAAAAAGTTCACATTGTGTAATAAAACTATTTTAAGTTTATGATAAGCAAACTCTATTTTTTTATCATAGTAATTATTTTTGTATTACGCTTAACGGTTAAAACAAAATTAAAGTGATATGATTCATTTATTTGTCAATCGATTTTAATATTTTTGCAGTCAATGAAGAGCTAAATAAAATTTATTGCAATACATTTCCGGCTACCGTTTTTGGTCAACTGAATATATTGTGAATCTCAATAAGAAACAGCCTCATAATTTTGAACATCGCTCAACTGACGAAGTGTTTGTACCTGAATTGGTACACTTATTTCTACGGCACGTCACACGAGTGAAAAGATGTTTGACCCTACAAAACTACTAACATTTGTAGACTCTCATAGCACGATAGTCATTCGTTCATATAAGCATTGAATCTGTTATCATACAGGTATATCATATTGATATGAACCCCCCTCCCCGAACCATGAAAGCGATGACGCCATTCCGCACCAAGTTAACGCGGATTTCAAATAAATGTGTGTTAAATGGAATTAATAATGTCATCTATTGAATCAAAAATTGAAAATTTAATTAGATTTTGAAAAAAATGGTCAATATTGTTTTTCTTCATCAATATGACTAATTTTTTTTTATTAAAGATTTACGGTTAGACAGGGACACAATAAATATAGCGGTTGCAAGTGATTCTAACTTTTTTTTAAAAGAGAATTCATTGATAGAATAAATACATATAATGTAGACGGAATTTTATAATTTTGTTTACATATCTCATAAATACTCTATGGGACATCCCTTGGTCACATATTCAACATCTAAATTGTAGTCCATTTCACGTCTGAAGCTTTTCTGTAGTCACCAACGCAAGATCATTACAAATGCGTACTTTGAGTTTGTCAATCGCTTTGGTCAAGGGAAGCACATACACTCTTACGTGTAAGCTAGATGGCAGGCACATCCAGCATAAACGTAGTGTATTGAAGAAACAGGAATTCATACATTTATTCATACATTTGTCATAGTCTTCCTCTTTCAGTTGCTGCACAAGAATTATGTATGTTTTCATTAACAGTCTCTTTCTAAGAACATGACATACTATTTTTTGAGGCATTTATAACTCCTTATTGCCTTTAGATTTTGATTTCCGTGGGCTTCGTTCATACGTGTAGCGAATTCTATCAATGCATATGGCCTTTTGCTATTTTTCCTTTTGCACAAACATGCCGTTTCTTCAAGCATACGATGCCGTCTGCATACGTCATTTGTATTTGAAAACTCTTACTTATGACGCTGACGAAATATTCTCTTCAGTGTGAGGACAAAATGACAATTGTTAAATTCTATCACACCGAATACTTTCTGCTGAAGACTCGTCATGTTTCACTAATGAGACGCCCGCAATGAACAAGTTTCTTGTCGTTGCGTAGTTTCATCTCGGGATGGGTAGGCTTCTGCTTCCATACACTTGTACCTTATGTAAGGAAACTTTGAATTTCCATCTACATTGTTAATCTTAATAAATTCTTTTTAATTAAATAAGTATAGCCGTTTATAATTGGTATATTCATTTTGAATTACCCTGTATATATAAAGAGTAAGAAATACACACGTGGTCATTTCGCATACTTATTAACCATGTAAGTTTAGATAGACAAAAATCTAAGACTGTTGTTAAACATATTGATTCTCAATTCACTTCAAGGCTGGGTTGTCACACACCCTTTCTTCTTCAAAAATAGTTATGTAAGCGATGCATCTCTGCCGCAGCTCTTTGCAGGTGTAAATTTTAAGCAATCATATCTATCATTAAAAATTTTTTTATAAAATCTAGTTAATGCAAGCTTCTCTGTTTCAAACTCAAAATGTATTTTTCGGAATGATGGGTTACAAAAATGCTATAATGGTACACACATTATAAAATTTTACTTATTCCAATAAAAAGGCATTTTGGTCTTGCTCGGTTACATAAAGTAAGATAAAAAAAATTTTCTCTTTTCAAACGTAAATTCAGAACTTCACAGTTTTTTGGATTTTTATCATATCATCAATTTTTGAAATTAGGTTCTTTAAAGCTCTATAAAATATAGATAAAAGGGATCTGATTTTCCTCTGATGATCAGTCACCAGTTCTTTGCAACATTAATACATTTTTTTTTTGGAGTTTTTGCCGACACTTCTAACGGATAAAGTCTTTGAAATGGACTTTATCCGTTAGAAGTGTCGTTTTTTCTCCCTGCCGCATGTTTTCACTTTTGCAACTCTTGGAACACCACCTTTACCAGGAGAGACATCTAGAATTATTCCAAAAGACGAATTAACGCGTCGGACATGATCATAAATAATTAGAATAACACTAAGCGCTTAAAATATCTTGTTTTCTTATTCTTTTATGAATTAAAAGAGCAAGATAATCATTTCTAACTCTTTGAATAAAGATGTTTTTGTAATCCCTGTAAGTACTTAATGCTTTTTATCAAGAAAGATCGGTCAACACTGTCAAGATCTGGGGTTTCATAGTTACTGCTCCTATGAATAAACAATCCAGTGGCATGAATTCATTGATATCATCTTGCATGTATATTTGAGATCTAGCATTTATTACAGACTCACAGTCATATAAAATCGCGTTGAGGTCCTCATAATTTAGGATAAATTTTCCCAATACTCGACGCAAAAGTGCTTTTGAGTATTCTTACCATCTTATCCCACTATCCACCAAACCACGTCGCTGAGTGTGGAATAAATTTCCAAGTGATTTTTTTAGCTGTTGAGTATATAGCTATCTTTAGCTAATTTAATACTGCAACACACTGTTCCAACAAAGTTCGTACCATTATCAAAGAATTGAAATCTGGCCCCTCCTTGCAACGAATTGTCTTAAGGCTTGAATGTAAGCATTGGTAATAAGTGACCAGAGTAATTCAAGATGTACTCTGCTTTGTATAAAGCGCAAGTAAATGAAACAATACAAGCTTTAACTTTCGGTAGAAAGGACCAGCATAATCCTCTCTCCCTGAGTTACTCTTTTATTAGGTAGTGGAGTAAAAGTAGCCACTTCAGGCTTAGATCTATAACGATTGCATTTTACGCATTTAGAATTAAACTACTTTACTAACCTTTTAGCTTTAATAATCCAGAATCTCTCTCTTAATCTAGCAAGTAAAATCGAAGAACCCGCATGCATTACTTTTTCATGCTTTTCACGGATTAATTTTGCTACGACATCACAGATAGGTAAAAAAATAGGAAAATTGAAATCCTTTCCATCACAGTTTACAAGCTTGGTTTTGACTCTCAGAAACCATTTTTAAATTTCTACTATTAGTTCACAAACTCTTTCTATATGTATACCGTGTTCAAATTTTCAATTGTTTATAAAATACTTATTATTCATTCACTCTAGTTGCCATAAGTTTTATTAAATTTGTAGTGGATAACACTTCATGTTTATACAGTTTTTTCAAATATTAATTCATTAATTAAATTTAATGAATTAATTTTAGTCTTACATGGGCCTCACAACATAGTTGTGTAGGGAGGTTATCTATTGTCATCAACATTTACTATCTCTAAATTCCTCACATTCTTAAATTTTGTTATTTTTAACTTGTAAATAAGTCTATTATTTCTTTTGAAATTCCAACTTTGTGGTTTTGAAATAAATTAAAAAGATTTTGTAATTTAATGAAATGAAAACCTTGTCTTGCAATGGCAAAGTTGGTAGAGCGTGGATGTAGAATTTTCATGATTTCGGATTGAAACTTGTTGAAACGATAAGCTAAATACTTATAAGATTAACGGTATTGAACCTTGCTTCACAAATGGACAATACGAAATTCAATAAAATGTGACAAAAATAAAATTATTTTTTGTTGACCTAAGTAGAAATTGACAGAATTTTTTTTTTTTAAGTTCATCTTTAACTGCTTTCATTTTAATAAGAAAATTCTCGTTAAAAAAAAAAATTAACTAAATGGATTTATAAACATAAATTTCTGTTTCTTTGAATTCTTCATAGTTCAAATTACCTTTTAACTTGTTCTCAGTAGAAAATGCAGAATCCATGCCATCACCCTGATAGTTTTTTTTTTTTGTAAAATGAAAAATGACCACTCCAGATTTCTATCTTTTGAGTATTTACTGTAGAGGATATGATCACTTTTTTTTCGTTGACATATAGCTCTGTATCTGTAACTGACCATTCAAGAGTGGACATATATAGCTAGTTGAAGCATTCACAACACTTCGAATTACATAACTGTTGCCCTGAACAATCTCTACTTGGCAAATCAGTAGGATTCAACGATCCAGGCTTGTACCAAGCATAATTTCAGAGGCAACTTCTATAAATATTTTCAACTCTGATTCTGTTTCGACACTATTCAAGCAATTATCAACATAAAAGTTGTGCAACAGTTGTTTGACAACATTTTCAGGATTTATTTCCTTTCATGGCTTCATTTAATTTCCCTTCTAAATGGTAACGAATAGTTGCCCCGAATAAGAACGAAATACATGAAACGCCAAAGACAACTCTAAGATGATGATAATGTTTGACTTGTTTATCTTCGTTGTACCATAGTAATTGCAGGAAATCTCTATCCTTCTTACATATTTACATTATATAAAAAGCTTTGCGTGTATCAGCTATTACACCAAATTTATAAAATAAATTATTAAAAGGATTAATTCTATTAAATTCAATACTTTTTCAACGTAATCATTAAGACCGGAATTTCCTTTATGATTAGAAGATGCATTAAATACTGGTCTACTCTTAGTCGTATTGTTTTTGTGTCTTCCACATGTCGATGGGACAAATAATGACAAGATAACTTCATATCTTCTTCAGAAACTTTTTCAATGATTCTTTCTAATTCCCATTCTTTGAAGATCTTTCCCTATTCTCCATACAACTGCTTATTTTTGAAGCTTACGAATAGTCATTTGTAAACCCTTTAGTGCAAAATTAGAACTTTCTAGCAAAAATAAATGAGTATCAAACCATAGTAGACTAACAAGAAAATGTTCATCTTCAACAACTTTGACAGACTTTAGAAAGTGTTCCATTGATACCTCATAAATTATTTTCCTTTAGTTTTCTGATTATTTCGATTCCATATTTCAAGTATCTAGAGTTTCGCACTTGAAAAACACTTTTTTTTTTTTTTTTTTTTTTTTTTTTTTTTTTTAAACACAAATAATAATTTTAGGAACATTTTGCACTACGAATTGGATGTCCAGCTGTTAGGCAAACGAAGCAACACTGTTTATCTCTTAAAATATTTTGCTTCTTTAGCTAAATTCATCTTTTGGGCAGTGAAACAGTCTGAGCTCAAATGCTTCCCAGAGCAGAAAACACATGCTTTCTTCGCATTCTTTGAAGTCATAGTAAGCAAATTGGCAGCTGTAGATTTTCTTACAACTTAATGTCCATCTCTTTTCTTAAATATTGTCAATTTTCTCTTGAGCACAACCTAAAACTGTCATGGATAGATTTATTCTTTATTGCCCTTCAGATTCATTTTAAGGAAGGATATCGAATTAATCAATTATTCTTTAGCATCATTTGGGGTTGTGGAAGAAGCACTTCAATTCCATGCTCTTAGAAACTTTTCTCGAAAACAAGATTCAACCATAGTATAAAGTATTAAGGCACATTTATCAGTAGATACTATTAATGTATCCAAACCTCTAAGATACGATTCGAGCTTATCATTTAGAGATGCTATTGAGATTTTACCATGATTCTGAACTGAAATTATCAGTTTTGACTATTCTCTAACATAAAAACCAAAAGTTAATTTCTTCCAAACCTAGATTTTAGACATCATTTGCTTTTTCATAATTGGCACCAGTTGGTTGAAAACTTTCTCCAACCTCTCATGTTCTGGAACCATTTCCATTGCTTGAATAAAATACTGAAATTTAATTTCTGGAGCTATTTCTTTACGAATCTGTTGAAATTGATTGTAAAAGGATAATCAATCCTTAATGTGTCTCCACTAAATTGCCTAAACTCCAATTTTGGTAAATTATATTTCTTTTTAGAACCAGTTAGAATCACAGAAGTGTGAAATTCCCCTGATATTTTCGATTCTGAATGACTTCATTATAATTCCAATTCATGTTGCATTCTTTTCTTTGCTATTCGTATTCTTTTTGTTTTAGTCTTTCATCTTCATCCTGTCTTCTTTCATTGACTGCCGTTATCAAAGTATCTGTAACAAACTGTGGATCTTCAAAACACTATTTACTCTGCAAAAAATATTTTAATTCTGCTATAGTAAGCTTTTAAAGTAATGCCGCACAATTTCTTCGGCCCCGTATAACTAATCTTCTTTCTTAAAACCTTTTGATGCTTGAAACATTTTTTCGCATCGGAAGTAGTGTCCTGTCGCGGATGCCAGAAATTTTACTAACAGCAAATACTAAAAGTTCGGGGCTTTTTTAATCACTCAAATGAACTACAAGTTCTACAGATGAATGAATAATATATTTTAAATTAACAATTATTTATTTAAGTAAATGACATTTAAGCTCAGAACCACTGATAAGCGACAAGAAAACGAATTCATTTTATATGCAGTCTTAAATATAGCGTTGCCATTCAAAAGTAAATATAATAAAACAAGAATAGTTTGAATCATGTGGCGTAATAGTTAAGTTAAACATTGATATTAATTTCTTTTCAATTCGTAACATATAGTTTGTCAAATTTGCTTTCTTGCACGACTCGGGAAGTTTAAATTATGGTAATCCTAAAGAATAGAAAAACTGCAGGGAGTTGTCAAATTTGGCACAGAATTGCTCATCTGGCGATATTTGGTGACGAAATTGGTTACATTCTGTAGATACGAAACTGGAGACATTTTTGGCAGCTTCTCCGGATCACATTTCAAGAAGTTTCTGGAGTCGTCCAAAAGGAAAACAAAATCTATATATATCTTACTGCCTTCCAAAGGAGAGCAAATTAGATAGTGCTTGTAAGTTGTTCAATACAATCCTTTGTTGTAAAGAGAACTTGTAGGTTGTTACCTGCTAAGCGTTTCAGAACATTTGTTTTACTTCTATGACGGGTATAAAAGTCTTTTAGACTGTATTTGTGTATTTTCGTGTTACTGGAAAATGAAATGTGTTTAATAAATGGTAAATAATTTTCTTAAATCTGCGAACCAGATGGAATATAATATTTATATCAATAGACTTGATGACATCCATGAAATGTATTCCCATTTGTAAACTGAGAAGAGAGTGGCACTTTTTATTATTATTTTTACAGATCCCTATTCCCGATTATATTTGTCTTGTTTGATTCCACTGAAATCTATTTTCCTTCTGTAGGAGCAGTAAATTAATTACATGTACTTTACAGATCAACTTAAATGTTATGTTACTGCAATACATTTATAGTTTCCAATTTCTCCCAAACAAAGCCTCTAAACACAGCCAACTGTTTGATATTTGAAACCAGCTCAAATGACGAAGTTGATTTCTGAATTAACACATATTCCACATCAGTGATAGAACATTAGATCCATGAGACTTTAAATATGCATATACCTTCTTTGCAAGACAGTTTCCAATTGGAATAGGTAAGGAACACGTCATTTCTCGATCATGAGAACAAATGGCTTTCCCTCCAGACTATCGTCAGAAAACTTTCCAAAAATATTCATAAAACTCATGTTATTTTTAAGAATTTAATCAAGATATTTTACAAATATTAAGATTCATGTTGATCACACATGATAAATCAATGAGGAGCATCACTAATCTGATTTGTTATTGAATGCTCAGAAGAGTTGATATCGATGGAGTTGAGGCATCGATTGTTTCTAATGTTACTGATAATTTTTTTTTCAATGTCGTGTGTTGCTTTGTGCCAAACTAGCGACTGAATGATTATTTCTATCGTCTTCAACAGTTTAGATCTTTGATTCCTATATCGGGTATGATTAATTATAGTAACTCGAAATCCATTTCTAGCTTGAAGTTCACGTCGAATTAGTCTTGTAAAATAGTCACAGTAGAACATCTGAATGCCTTATTTGCCATGCTACTTAAGTGAAAGCCATTGTTTCTACTTTATATTCTCTGTCGCTGCTACATATTTTATTTTATTATTAAAAGAATTTTATCTATAACCTTTTTTTAAAAAAAATACGACTGAATACTTAAAAACTTATCCCTAATCATAAATGTTTTGCTCATAAAAAACCGTACTGCTTTTCGCTAATCTCAATGTAAATTTTGTTCAAGAAAAGTGTTTTTTAGGCAAATGTATACATTTAACATTTAGGTTTTACA
>JAPDSC010072997.1:0-29651 GCA_026290005.1 Latrodectus geometricus | reverse complement strand
ACTTGAATATCGTGCGTTGAAATGGATACTATAAAGATAGCAAAAGGGGATCACTTTGATCCCTACCTCGCTGAGTATATATGCCGAAAAAAGCACTTTGTATCCAGTAACATTTTTTAAGATTTTATATGTTCTGCTATTAATGTTTATCCGCCAGCCAATCGCGAAAAGAAGACTTGTGAGAATCGAAAGCACTTAGACACAACACCCGGGTACACCTTCCTCTCCTCCAATTCGAGACCAAAAGAAAAGGTTGGCGGAATTATTACATAGAGGGGTATAAAACAGAGTGTACATGTCTCTGTAACTTGGAACTTCTGTTTTGGGGTCCTAAGCCATTAGGATCGTTATGATTTGGAGACGTCAGTCTCATAATAATCTAATTGTTTTAGGCTTTTTAAGCCATCTTATATAAGGGATATATTATTAGAGACGTCTGTCTCATTATTTACGAATAGTTAATTGTTTGGGCTACTTTAGTTAATTATGTGTGTAAGAGACGCCAGTCTCAAAAATATATCTATCGGCTTCTCAAGCCATGTGATTGATTTGAAATGCTTGTTTTGTGTTGTGATGCTCTAGAAAATAAATTAAAATTAGCATCTGTAATTTTCTTCGCAATTATTTCACCCGAACCCATGACCACTGATTTATCATTATCGGATTACCAATTCAAAATAGAACGTTGGGAACTTTACTAGACTAAATGTAAGAATTTTATTCTAATTATTTTTTATGCAGGCATAAAATTCCAAGAATTGTTCTATTTTTCAAATTATTCCATATTTTTCTTTAATAGTTATTGCAGAAATTGTTAAATTTGTGGAATTGCTTGAAATGATATTTTTGTATAAACTATAATCTTCCCTTGAATTGAATTCTAAATATTAGTGTAAATAGGCAATATATATTGTATGTATTTTATTTAATTTTAAATGGATGTGATTAAATGTAATTTTCACATTTTTATTATTTTTGCTACTTTACTTCCTTCAATTTTAACTCAAATAATTTTTAAATATATACTTTCAATCGATTCATAATACAATTTACTATTTTCTTATTTAGTGTTAGGCTTAGCAATTAGAACTTTGGAAAACCCCAGGATTCTTATGGTTGTTATTCTTTTCAAACAGTCAATTGGTGTTCAATGTGGGTTGCCATTGAAATTTCAATAACTTCTCCCCCACCAAGAGGAAAAACTTTCGTCAATTGGCTAGGCTGTGTGTGTAATATGCAGTTTAACCTTTTAAAATTATTCACTATATACACTTTAAATGCAGATTTACCTGTCTAGAAATATAAATGATTCTGTTTACTAATATTAAAATACTTTTAACAGTTTCAAAAAAAAAAATTTTTTTTTTTTTTTACAGGTAATCTACAAAACTGATAATCAGAAATTCATTGAGATTAAGTAAATTTTTGTGCGTTCAATTTAAAAATACATAAATTGAACATTAATGAAATAATGATCTCTAAGTTGACAACACATTAATTTCAAATTAGGAAATAAAATTACAGTACAAATTTTGTGCAAGAAACATTTTATCTAGTTTGTTATTTTTTAATTTTTTTTTAAGAGCAATTAAAAGCTAGATCTCACTATTTTACGCTAATGAAGAATTTTTCATTTATACAGTCCATATGTAATTCACTTAAATAAATAGGCACTTCTTAAATTTTAAACATATTAGCAAACGATCTGCTGATCTATCATTAATATGCTTCGCCAGAAAAGAATTGCAACAGACCAACACATAATTCATATGCTACATTCAGTTAAGACATATCACAAAAACAATTTAGTATAAATATTAAATTTTCACACACATTAAGTTACAAATATTAAAAAATTTTAGTGAATTTTAAATACATTTTATTTAAAATTGCAAAAAAATACAACTACAAAAAGGCACTTTTAGGGAAGTTTCAGTGACATAAAAATGTAGCACAAAATAACAGGAATATCCATTTTGAAATGGGACACATTCTACTCACCAATTACAACACTGCCACACCTCCAATCTGAAACTTTGTGGAGATGAATCGGAAGTTATCAGTATAATATTAACTAGAGTAAGTTTTATCAATAAATTATTTTTCCAGCAGGTGTTATTGTATTTTATCTGTTAAACGTTGAAAACATCATGATTTTTGGATCTCACTTTGCCTCTTAACCCTTTGGCGCCTGCTGTCACATATGCGTGCATAAACACTATCATTTCCCTCCAAACACACAGGCATGACAGAGCCTTTTCTCTTTCACCCCCGGCCGTCACATATGTGTGCCAGTGTCCCAAAAGGTTTTAAAAACTATAATTTTCTCCACAAGGAGGCATTGTATGACCATATGGTTTCAGATACATGTAGATTTGATCTTCTACTCGAAATGAGAGAAGCATGACTCACATACAAGTGGTTTTCGATTATATAAATAGGGGGGGGGGGGGTAAATGCTTCCAAAAGGAATGCTTTATGACAGCTTTTCAAATTCGCAGTGGTATTTGTTTATAGTAAATATAGTTTAATTTTTGCTAGAGCGTTAGTTATTTTGGTTTGCAGTCCAGTCTTTAATGGATAATTAGATCTTGTGAACATGAATTCTTTCTGTTTTTACCATTGCAATGTTGATACATTGTTAAAATAAGCCTTAAAGTAAGTAATGAAAATAAAATGTGTAAAATATATATTTAAACAAGAAATGGCTTAAATAATTAAAATATGTAAAAAAATACATATGCCATTCAAATTCTATACAGATCATTAGACTGAGAAAATCTTAGTTATTGTATTATCAGAACTCATTTCCTCCTATGGATAGTGTTTTACTGGTGAGTTATATATTTAGAACTCCAATATAAGAAAACACTTTATAAATATATGTTACCGTGAAAGACCGAAATCAGAGAATGTCGTAATTCCCTGGTGAATGTCAACACATACCAAAAACGTTGGTGAAAGACCGTACAATTGATTACATTTCTTGCACTTTCGGACCATCGCCGGTATATGTCGACTATCACAGACAAGCTTTGGTGGAATTTGAAAAGATGATTAAAGAGCTCGAAAAGGAGATAACAGAAGGCAACGTCAACAAAGAGGTGCGGCCTAGAGCACGTTGTGTTTTGCTGGAACACAAGGTCAACGGGCTTCCCTTTCCACCACAGCATTTAATTTGTTTTTAATTTGCTTGTTGTCAGGTTTGTCTCGCGGGTTAAAAATCCTCTACACTTCCTCTACTCACCGTGATTGGTCACTCCTCCTTTCTAAGAGAGGCGATAAGTTACGTCACACATGTGACGTTTTTCACGCATGAAATATTGAGATAAGAAAATGCAAATCTGCATTTCTCCTCTCCGGATACGGAGAGATGAAACGCATATTCAAGATTCACCATTAGTGCATTGTGGATGTCGACATTTGCCGGTGTAAGCGAGAAATGAGGATATCTAGCAAATATTTCGGACATACACCAAGCGACTACGTGAATGTTGACATTCACCAGCGAATGTCGATATTCTCCAGATTTCGGACTTTCACGGTAACATATACACAAGATATATAAAATATTATACTTGCACAACATAAAATAAATGAGCTCCAAGAAAAAGTATCTTTTTAAAACAAACATTAATTGTTCTGTATTTTAAAAACTATTGGAAATCATATCTGTTAGCAAATGACCATTTTGCTTCAAATTATATTTCCTAGAAAATGTCTCCTATTTTAAGATTACGATGCCTATGAATAATTAAAGAAGCCGAGCATAATGAAAAAAGTAGAACATTGCTATAGTGTTCTCAGTCCCTTCATCTCATTAAGACTAGGATACTTAAGAGAAAAAAATTAACAGGTCCATAATCTCTCAATGCAGATTTTAAATCAAATTTGCTCTCCAAGATAAATGGCTGCATATTTTTTTGTGGGGTTTATTCTGCAATTTATAAGTTTTGCATTCTTTCAGATATTCCTATTATTTTGCCCTAAATTTGTATTTTATACAGGTACCACCTCCAATGATTGCATAGCTTACAATACTGCATATATTACTTCATTTTTAAAAAGAATAAAGAAAATAAAAAATTGTAAAACAATTTAGAATCATTTGTGATGAAGCTTTCACATAAAAATAAGAGAATATTCTAAAGCAAGGGTCAGCAAACTGCTTTGATCACTGATCAGTTAAAATTAATTGAATCCATAAACTTTATTATTTTCTTGCAGTTGTTTAACTTTTATTAATAGATATTTAAAATTTTATAACAATTTATTACAGTAGACGATCGTTTCAAGGACCTCTAATTTACGAACATGGTTTCATAAACTAGTTTCTGGTCTAGTTCATGATCCCAGACATAATTTTAATTCTCATTTACGAACTAAAATTTTAAAAACTTCAATTTTGAAAACTCATTTTCTTGCATCTTTTGTTAATAAATTTATTATTAAGTTTTGGGTGACATTTTTACTAAAGAAATCTTTTAATTTACAGTAAATTAACTGCACTGGTCCTGTTGGATTCCCATGCTTAAGCAATCTATATGAAATTTCTTCCGCCTATTTTAACACCTTACAGCTCATGAAATAACATACAATCAACATCTTCAAATGTAAATATCTTAAGTAATAATGCAAATAACTGATGTAAAAAATAGTAATGTCTTGTCCATCAAAGCTTCGAAGTTCATCGTGCATTCCAAGCTTAGATGCAGAAAAACGATGCCTCAGTCATATTGACATTTGACAGTTTTCATAAATACCTGACAAAACTTGCACCGGAAGCTATTAATTATGATGAAATCCAAGGGCTATAAAATGGCAGAATTTTCACATGTATTACTTTAAACACGAGTAGTGCAGTTATCCAGTAAAAACTTAGGTTTTCTCAATTTTTTTTAATTAAAAAAAAAAGTTCATCCATGTTTTTAGTTAAGAAATAATCAAAGTTAAGGACACTAATATTTAGTCAGCTGATAATTCAAAATGTTAATCTTATAAGTCACTTGATAATTTATTAAATAGTATACAAAAATATTTTGTACAGAATTCAAACGATTTGCAATAAATATTTCAATCACCCACATGGAACTATTGCTTTGACAACCACTGCTCTAAAATCACACAAAAATTCTTTTAGAGCAATATTGTTCTTTGTCAAAATATTTTGCAATTATGATTGACAAGGATGGAACACTTTACTAGTTTAAAAAACTAGTCAATGGATTTAAAATTCTTTCAACACAGAGAGTATTTCTTTGGCACAATTAATAATCAATTTAACATAAGTTTAATAAAATCACATTTTTATGGAAGAATAAATATTCTAAAAATTTCATTCAACATTTCTTTGGTTTTTTATATTTTTAAAATATAATATTTGACATAGATTAAGATTAAATATAATCTCATTAAACTATAAATTTAATAAATAACAGGATTATGATTTTAACATACAGTTCAATACATCACAAAAAACATGCACAGTGCAATTTTACTACATTTGAGTGATCTTCAAACAGTCAGTGTGGATTTAGTTTTACATCATCAGATTTATTTAATTAATATTAGATTAAGATTTGTTTTTAGCAACAGATGACTTATCTGCAAGTTATCGCACAACTCCATCCCACATATCTTGCTGCTGCTTTGCTTTCAGCATTTTTTTCTCTACAAAATTAAATGTAACATCTTATTCATTGAAATATCATTTAGATTATATTATCCAAAATTTACTTACATTTAAAATACACAGAACTAATTAACATTTTTACAAGAAACTTGACTTAATATTGCAATATAAATATACAAATACTATTAATTAAAATATTTTAATGTCACTATTATTAATCAAATTATGTTTACTATTAATATTATGTTTACTACTGTTAATTAAAATCATTTAATGTCAATGATTACTCCCTTATTTCTGTTGTATCTTTTAAAAAAAGCAGGTATAAGTTATAATGTCCATTGACAAAACATCTATTCAAAGAAAATATTTTTTGTTTATGGAATGCACATTGAAGCTTAACTCTAGTTTTCCTGTTTAATTGTTCTTGGATTTTCTGAGGTTTGGTTTCTTACTAAAGAGTAATTTTTTGCACACAAGGACTATTTAGAACTGGGACCAAGAACTTAATGTGGATTCAGTATCACTACAAACACTTAAGTTTCAAGTTAGATTTGATCCAAAAAGCTCTTGAACCGAATACAAGACAGCTAATCATTTGACTAAGAACTTTTAAGGAGACAAAGGCAAGGTTTGATTTGCAGTCTCAGGAATTAAATGGAACCCATTTTATTACGTTATAAAATGCCTTTAAGTTTTGTACATTCAAGCAACAACTTCAGTTCTCAACATTTTAATTAAAATTTCACTTAGAAAACACAATTTGAAAAAAAAAAAAACTTTACTTATTTAAATAATTTCTTGACTATAGATAACAGATGAAAATTATGTAGAACTGGGAAGAATATTTATTACGAATAATTTGAAAGCCTTTAAGCAATTCATGTTTATATATTAAGTATTTTCATTTTTATATATAAAGGCAATGAGAATTGGAATTAATAATTATAAGAAAAAATCTGCAGATAATTTGAATGGAATTTCTAAGTACCTAAATGAAAAACTACAATTGTAAAAGAATAAGAGAAGAGGACCCATAGATTAATTCTGATTGTAAAAAATATAATTAATTAGATTTTTCTTAACTATAATATATTTTTAGTTTAACAAATTTATGATACTGAGAAATTAACATTTATTTTTATATAACATCTTTTCTACTTATCAAGGATGAGAAATGTTATATTGAGAACAAAAATTTTTAACTTACCATTCGTACAGTAGGAAAAAAAAAAAAGAGTAAAAATAATAGTACAAACCTAATGGATAGAGATGCTATAAGCGCGATTTTAATAAACAATGAAGTCGTAAATAGTAAATAATTTTATGCACTGTAAAATATTTTTGAGAAGGTAAGTTTATTCAAGAAATTTATTAACTGATATGTTAAATAATGCTCAGTTAAACCCTTTGCCTGCCGCAGGTGTATATATACGGCTTTCGGAAATAAGTTTCTCTGCTATCAGTAAAACTAGACTCATGGCTTTGGAATGCAATAGAATGTCCTTGACATTGTTTAAAAGATTTGTTGTGATGATGTTGCATATATTTCAAAGAAAGATTTGGAGAGGGGAATTTTTCTTGGAACGGAGGAAGCTGTTCTTTTTGTTCCATATGTTGCAATTATTTGTGCTTCTTTTCTAGTAGTTCGTAACTTTATATTCTCTCGCTTCCATTGTTTTTACTTTTTTGTTTTGTGAAAGTAAACAATTAGAATGGAAAGCGTGCCTCTTTTTTTCCACTGATACACCGTATAACCGCCCGCGCCTGAGTGAAAACCGGTGGCACTGGGAAGCGAATCTCATAAGTTTTCCTTGGCAGGTAAGGGATTAATATCAACATGAAGATATAGGTGATGCTAATACAGTTAAAATCAATAAGAACAACTTTTATGCTTTTGAAATAAGTAAAATTTGTTATATAAGCACACAATTGAAATACATAAAATTCATTCAACTTTATATATTTCCTACATCTATTTTTTACATTACCAACACCATTTTTAGACTTTATTTCAGGCATTATAAAACAAAGATGTGAAATACCATACCAAACACCTTCAATCATTTAAGTCAAGGACAAAAATTTTCAACTTACAAGATTGATAATCTGAACTAGAGATCACAAATATACTAAAAATCATATTTTATTTTGAAGAAGTTTTTAATCATGAATAATTACCTTTTGCTTCTTTTAATATTGTCCTTTCCCTATCTCTCTGCTCCTTTGAAGTTTTCACTTTTAAACCTAATGCCCCAGAAACAAGGCGTCGAGCTAATACAGCAGAAGTTGTAGGCCTAGGTCTACTGGGTACTTCTGATCCTATTTACAACAAATTTTATAATTGAAATGATATAATTAATGCCCAAAACATATCATTATAACACAAAAATAAATTTAAGTTTACATTACTTCAAACTAAGAACTCTTAGAAATGCATTCAAAATATATAAAGCTGTTTTTCATGAATTTTAGCATCAATCCTGTGGTTTGCATAAACTTATTAAACAGATATGTTATATTATATTAAAAGCTTATTAACTGTTTATGACTGATTACATTACATATAGTAATTTCAGGCTGACTAAAAGTTTTTTTTATCACTCTTATTTAAAATAGTGGCATTACAATAAATCACCAGGGTATTCATAAACATTTTCACTTCTGACAAATGTACATTTGATTAGATTGTAGTTGCAATACACCATCATTCTCTAATATAAAGTTACATTTTATAAAAAAATTTCTTAATACAATTAAGATTACATGCAAGTAATTGGAACTTGAAAATAATTTCCTGTTTGATAATGTGGGGTTTTAAGAACAGGTGACAACAATTTTGGAACTTCCTTTCTGGAATTGGAACTACGCAATCTGGAACGAAGGTTATGAAAATCAACTAGTACCAAGATATAAATAAATAATACTTCATGCTATAACCCTTTAGAAAAAACCAACATGGTTGATAATTTTGCATAATTAGAATTAAAAATATATATCATAAATGAAAAATATAATGAGGACATTAAAAAAAAATCCCCATATAGCTGAAAATTAAAAAAATAAATAAAAATAAAAGTAATTTTAAATAAACTACATATGAATTACTCAACTCTTTTCTAATAGTGATAATTTTACCTTAAATTTTTTAATGATGTATTAATATATAAAATGTTAAAATATATAATAATGAAAGAAAAAAATTCTCAGAATAAATTTTTTTACAGAAAACATTAGCATGTATGCAAACAGAATAAACTAATTCAAGTTGCAGAGTTAAAAAATGAATAATTCTGAACATTACAAATAATTCATAAAAAATGATAACATTTTTTAAATAAAAAAAATAACAAAATTTCATACTTGCACACAATCTGGCCTTAGCTTTAGATTCTTTAATTCCTTCTGACAATGGACGGATTTTAAGAAATGGGGAATGTAACTGAAGAGCTTGATTTGCTGGAATAAAATATTGGCTTAGTGATACGATTAAATATAAACAATAAAAATTATAGGTCATACTAAATTATAGTATTTCTAATAAAGAAAACAAAAAAATCTTTATGTAAGCATACTAGTAATATTCAAACCTTTCATTATTGAGGCTAACTTCATGGTTTGTAAGATTCTTAAGAAAAAAATTTGTTTGAACCATACCAAATTTTTTCTAGGAGATGTCGAGACAAACTAAGTGAATAAATATTACCTGGTATTTTTGGCTAAATTTAGATGTAGTTATTAATTCATATATCTTTTCTTTATATTTTTCATAGTTGTAAATATTTACAAACATTAATATGAATATTTTAGATTTAAAATCAAAAGCACTAAATGAGTGCTGCAGAATAAATTTAATTTAATAATTCAAAATTTTTCCTATTGATTCCATAATTATAATATATTATAACAGATATTTTTTAAATAAGTTTAATGCTACACTAGTAACCTTTTAAGTCTTCAAAATTCTTTGTACTAATTATTTGAATATTACACAAATGGTTATCAAAACAATGGAAACACCAATTATAAGGATACCTTGATTAAATAATGTAGGTCTGTCTTCAGCAAGTAACACAGCCTGGATTCGCCTTGGAATCAATTTATACAAATGTTTGGGAAATACTACAACTTTCAAGGAAATACAAAATTTTAAAGAGAAACACTAGATGATTTAGATTACATATTGAATGTTTTAAAATAGATAATGGTTCAATTATATTAACATGTTGAGATCGTGCAAACCAAGCTACATGTTTAACGTCCTCCAAGAATAGGTACAGCATCAGCCAGGAAAATTCTATCACTTGTAGTACACAAAATTAGCATCTCAGGATGGACATGACGAGTAAAATTTTTCTATACTGCTCTCCAGTTATCCTTCCTTTCAGGGCTAGGATTGGTCCAGCATAAAACAGCAAAAAAGCTGTCTATATAATGATAGATCTACCTCAATGTTTTGCAGTTGGAAGGAGGGAATCATGATTATACTCTTATGCAGGTATCTTCCAAATATTTACTTATCCTATTGTAGGGAAAATTATGAAAAATGATCTATCATACCCAAGTACTTTCTTTCCCTTATGAATCAATCAGATTTCGTGAGTAACACTACTGAAGACAATGCCTGGCACTTGTGACGTAGGGACTTGGGAATAGCTGTTCTGCTGTAAATGTTCTGTTCATGAAGGTACCTTCTAACTGTAATCATTGGTCCTGGAGAATCTAGATACTGACTAAGCTCAACAGTCACTTTAGTTATTTGCTTTTTAGACACTACAATCCGAAAAATGGATGATTTTTGCAACAAGTTGGATTTGTTATTATCATGCAAATTTTACATTAATTGAAATTTCCACATTTCAAAAATGGATTAGTTTTAATTCCATTTAGAAATATTCAATTTGAAAAAAAATTAATTGCAATTGATCAATTTTTAGTGAGCAATATTTCCAATAAAACAAAATACTAAAAATTAAAATGGAACAGTTATATTTTTCCAATACACTGAATAAAAATACTGATATTCAAAGTAAAAAATAGTTCACAAACGAGCATTTCATGATAAATAAACATTGTATGTTTTAATAAAAAATCTATCCAAAAAAAAAAATCCAACAAGGTGTTAAGATTCTTCTTTTTAAAGCAATTAAAGATAAATTTACTAATCTTTATTTTTTAAACAAAACTTGATTGGATTACAAGAATATTCACAATAAAGGAAGTAAGAATTTTTTTTTTTTTTTTGAAACTTTAAATGTCTTTCCATCTTTTAAGCTTTAAGAAATAGTGTTGGATGGAAACTAAATAATGCTTTACAACATTTTTCAAACATAAACAAAATATGTTTTTCTTAATTCAGTGAGTTCTATTATTTAAATCAAGAGTGCAATTTTTTTGTTTATTAAATACATTTACAAATGTAAAATGTAATTAATAAACAATAAGAATTTTAAATAAAACATATTACTGAAAAAAATGGTAAAAACTGTACCTTATTAACAATTTATAACTGATTGTAATGCTCAATCAATGCGTAAATTTGCATCAGTAACAGTGTAATAAATGCATCTCGTGAGGAAGTGAATAAAGATTCCTTTATTTTGTTTCTCTCAATTACAAACATTTTTTCTAAACTCTAACTACAATCTTAAAAAATTTAGTAAATAAAAAAATGACTACATAAAAAAAATGTAAAGCGTTTTTTAAATACAATAAAAATACATACCTAAAGCTGGGTTTGTAAATATTGCAAGAGCATGACAGTCATCTACCCACTTCAGTGTGTAGGCTTCTTGCCTATAATGGGTAAACTTTAATTATTAAATACAGAACAACAAAAATATACATAACACAAATAAAAAGGTATATGTAAACCACAAGAAAGTGCCTGCAAGTCTTGTATTATTTCGATATATAGGCTTTAAAAATAACTATTTATTAAATCACAGCAGTTAGAATGAATTGAGCAGAACTTTATGAACAGGAATGAAAAAATTTAAACTTCATTCACTTGGCAATTTCTTCTTCCATCTATTCAAAAAACATTCTTTGAGTTATGGAATCCTTTTATTTGTAAAAAATTTATTTTTGTTTTTAATTATCTATTAATTGTTTTAAATTTATTAAAAATAATTGTATCAAAACAAAACAAATGGTTAAATTAAAAATATTTGAAAACATAGGCTTAAAGATAAATTTCTAATTTAAAAGTAATAAAAATTTACTTACCTAAATATTGACAGTGCAGAAATTAAATCTTGTGTGTTGAATTCGACAGGAAAGTCAAACAGTTCGACAATATAATCACATTCTAAAAAAGATATTCGTAAAATTCTTAAACTATGTTCATGGAAATTGAAGAAAATTAATATAGAATATTATAAAACTCATTAACACTTAATAAAATCACTTTATCATTAGAAATAAATACTTAATACAGTTATTAGCTTTTGCTCAATAACTTAAAATACTGATAAACTTTTTCACATTTCTTATTACAGTATACAACTATTTAAAAAATATCAGATTTGAACGGGTAAATAATTATAAGCATCACAGCGGAACTGATATAACTAGATTTACTTCTTTTTGTAAATTACAGACACTTGGGTACATTCAGAAATATTCATTTGGGAGGAGAAACCATTTAATTCTTTCTAGCTGGAGAATATGGAAAAATTAACATGACACTACCACAACAAATCTAAAAATGAATGCTAAGTATTATGAAATGAATGCTAAGTATTATGAAATCAATGGATATAAATCAATGATTTACAGACATGTATCATATGCCTGATTTGAATATCAAGCTTGTTTCAATGGGTAAAACAATTTTAAAAGTTATTTATATTTATTTTGCCAGTAAAGGAATGTTGAATGTACCAAGATCAAGTATTATTCTTAACTTCTTTTTTTCTAGAAAATACCAATTTGGGTATTTATATTTATCAAATATAACTCTGTGATTTAATCAAGTGAATCAAATTAGCAAAACTTTAAATTAGACATTTTATGTGAATATTATGTATATGATATGCTTATACATAGGTATTAATTTAAAAATGCTTAAATATAATAATGCAAATAGTGAGATTTTAAGCAAATGTTTCAAGTCTATTGAAATCTGACTAATTACAATATAAAAGTTTAGTTCTAGTAAAAAAATTAAATTCAATATTTTTTGCTTGTTAGCAGACTTAAGACAACTTTTATTGAAGATTTATTAAACAAAATCAAAATAAATCTCCCAATATTGCTTCAGTTTAAGATAACCATCATTCATACTTTTTCCTAAATACCATGCATGTTCCTTAACAAAAGGAGTTTAGTTAAGGTTCCTATTTTTCTAATTTTTGATAATTTTTTGCAACTGAAACGTAACAAAAGAAGGCTGATAGAGCTTAGAGTGGATTCAGAGCCAGCCAAGCCAGAAGTAATATTTGAATGCTAGAACTGTTAACCATTCTGAGCTGCTAACTCAGCAGCAATGGGGGGGGGGAGAAGAGATTAATAGGTTACAATCATTCTAGTAAATTTATAAGTAAACAATTGAAATTGTCTATTTATGTATTAATGTTTAATATTAATTCAAATGTGCAACAGCAATGGAAAAACAAAGCAAAACACACAGGCTTTCAATCTAAATTTATTTTTCAAAGTTGTCAATTTAAAAATGTAGGGGGTTTGAAATTTTCAAAGCAAGAAGTGTTGCTTCACTGTCAATTAAATCATGGCAGCACATCTCAGCAGTACATAGAAGATGCACAAAATCTCAGGCTGGTTTAGTTTTAGATTAACTATAGTCAATTTAGCACATTAAGGCTCATTTGTCTGGAATCTACAGTTTAAAATGGATTCTGACATTCCACTGAAACTATGAATGAAGAAGAAATTAATGTAACAAACTTTGGAACTGAAAGACTAAACTGTTTATAAAGTTGTTAAATTTTTTTAGTCTTCAACAAGAACCTAGCTGAATCTTGGCAACAAAATTTTTTTAGATATCAAATTGGGGAAATATTGATTTCTTGGAATTCATGATACAGGGAATGACTGTGCCCTATGTGACCAGTATTGATTCAAAATTTACAGTTTCAAAGTGTTTTTGCATATATGTTTGTTCTTCTATTTCTAAACAATGGTGCACAAACTAAATCAATACAGTGAAATGAGGTGGAATGCTTGAAAATTTTGTTAGATCAAAATGAATCTTCAGAAGATATTGATTAAACCAGTGGGGATCAAACAGCTTAAAAAATATATGATTTTCACATAGTAATAATGAATTTAGGCTGAGCAATGAAAGTAAGGAAGATCCTGAATTAGAAGAAAAAACATTTTAAGATTTAATCATTAATGAAGATAATAAGAAAAAATAGAAAGTGTTCAGTTCAATAATGCAACAAAAGATATAGTAAATGAAATTACGCAACTCAAAACAACCAACAGGTGGGCAATAGTGTTTGATAAATACCAGAGTTGTAATGTTAAGAATCCTCCTAAACAATTTCTTAAAAACTAAGCATTACCCAATATAGAGCCATATATGAAGACATGAATTATGCAAATGCTTTATAGAATGAAAAAAAATCAAGTCAATTCAAGTGAATCAAAATTATTCTATGTCCAATAAAAAGTCCAAAACTTGACAAAAGCCAATGTATAATGAGACAAAATCCAAGGATAAGACTACAAATTTAGTAGCACAAAATTTGATAATTTCATTTTCAGGAATCATTCTTCTGTTTTTTAGATGTGTATGCCAATTCAGAATCTTATTAATAACACAATTCTACTTCTATAATTTATGAACGTTTTATCTCCTTAAGTATTAAAAAGTTTTCTTATGAATATAATTATAGCTTCATAAATAAATAGTGTAATTATTGTTTATAATGAAATTACTTTTAAATAAAGTTGATTGGTTTGAACCAAACATTCCATGCAATCCCTGATGTCAAGCTCAGGAGCCGACATTAGGTTCTCCTGGGTAAAATTAATGCTGGTTGAAAATAATACTGGACATTTAAGAGTTCTACATTATTGCTTTTAAACAAATTTTTTGGAATCAAAGTATTTATTTCTAAAATTTCCGAAAGACACAAATTCATTTCCAGGGTGGAAAACACAGACCAATGGCTTAATGATTTTGTTAAACTTTTAATAAACTTTAGATAAACAATAAAAAGTTAAACATACCTTCAGAAACTGATTCAAATACTGGTTGGTATTCAGAATAATTGTTTCTTGCAACTTTGACTTTAAGACGACCAGTAACTTTACACAGCTAAAAGCAAGTGATTTCAGATATTAGATGTTAAAAAAAGATGAAATGTAATAAAAAATAAACATTGAAATTGCAAACACACACACATTAAAGTCTTCATTTTTTGTTTAGCGGTTCTACTAAAAGATTTGTAAAATGTTATAAGAGAACTTCAAAAAGTTGATTGTGAAACTTACGTAACGGAGAATATTTTTTATGAGAAATTATGTTATATTTAAACTGCATATTAATGTTTGATGTGAAATAATAATAAAAAAATAAATAAATAAAAATCTAAATAATCAGAGTCAAACTCAAATTTGTGATTTAAATCATGTTAGCATTATAAAAACAAATATAAAATAATTTAGTAATTTCGCTAGATAATTTTTAAGAATTCATGTTTTTTAAAAATTTAAGATCTGGCATGATATTTCTGATCATATAACTTGGTAAATATAAAGTGATAATATTCAACATACTAAAAAAAAGCACATGCACTTGAAAAAAATAAGTTTATGAATTTCTTTATAAATATTTATAAGAAAAAAGGAATTATGAGAACATTAAAAAATTGTTTTTACAGTTTTTCATGTGGATCTACTTTTAAATATTAACTTTAAATCAATAGACACAAAGTTGTGGTTGAATCTTATTTGGGCCCACTCTATCGCCAAGGATGAAATGCAGAGCCAAGTCAACAGATTACAACTTTAATATAGCAAATTTAAAGTGCCAATTTATCGATCTTTAATATGACAATTTTCAAACTGCACTTTAATTGGTTGCAATTTTATGGCAACCGTTACTACATAACACTTTTTAAAAGCACACATACAATCTGCAGACAAAAAATTTTTCCCATTAAAACAATATTTTTAGTGGGAAAAATTAAATTTGCTGAAAGTTTGAAAATTTTAATAGATAATTAAGGAAAGTTTGAAAGAATGGCAACAAAGTGTTTGTCGCCATTCTTCCAGCCATAGCCAAGCGGTGGGCTAAAATAAGATTTTACCCAAAGTTGCTAATAAAGCATATTTCATGTATCCTTAATTTATTAAGATGAATATATTAAGATGACTTTCATGCAAAACATCACAAAATTCAGTTCTAAAAGCATTAAAGTGAGACAAAAGTGTGATTAGTTACAGGAGATGAGCTTTTCTCATAAGGCAGGATAAAATTTGTTAGTGAATTAGAGTAAGTGCACAAATAAAAAGAAAGTACATTTACTTCTTTAGTATTTTTCTTCATTAAGTACTTAACTAAAAATCAGAACCATAAGATTAAAATTTACTTACATAATGTGAATCACACTATTCTTGAACTAAAAATATAACATTAATATATTAATCACAGTGCCTTGAACTATAACAAAAACAGGTGAAGCATTAAAATTCATGCAAGTAATCCATGCAAAATATCAAAATTTTTAATAAACTATGAATTGTAAAAATTCTTAATAAAAATTCAGCTCTGTGATATCACAAGGAAAATGTTATATACTGCTGTTTCACTTACCACATCACATATAAATTATATATAAAAGTGATTCACTGTCTTACACTTTGTGTATAAAATTTAGTTTACCAATCATAACTTTAAAATAACTTTACTAATGCCTTTTAAAGTAGTCATTTACAATTGGACACAGTAGCTAAGGTTGATTGTGAAATACAGCAGAAAGCTACAGCTTGATTGTGAAATACAGCAGAAAGGACAACCCAGTTCCATAAAAGGTATGTCATTTGGAAATAAGTTAGTTTTCGTACAATTTGTCAGGATGAAAAATATTTTAATGTTAAATACAAGAAAAAATATCAGAGATTAAATATCCCATAACTGTAAGAAATGTTTTTTCCTTTTCTCTCTAATATGAGCTCAGCAATACATGAAGGTACAAGCAAAGAATAAGTTCAAAGCTCCTCATACAAAGAGTGAATCCTAGTAATATGTCCGAGGATGTCCTCAAAAATATAATAATGCAACATTGTAATTTTTTGTCAAAGTAAAAAAAAATAATAATTATTGCAATCAGAATTTCTTAGATATTAGAATATCTTCCCACAAGAATAAAATTAATAAATTTTAAAGAACAATCTTAAGAAATATAAATGTCTGATCAATACAGAAAAAAATTAAATCAAAACATTCTGCTTATTGCTCCATGAAAGTAAGATAGATTTATTTTCTAATTGAATAAATTAATTCATTACAATACATTGCACATTAAATGCTCCATTTCATAATGTAAAAACACTATCTGAACAAAATTTTAGTATATATTATAAATGATGCTTTTCAGTATTAATAGCCTAAAGTATCATGTAAACATTCCATCAAATTTAAAAATGATCATGAAGCAACTGAGAAAATAGGGTAATTGAGAAAACACCTTAAAATTGAATAATTCAATAAAAGAATATGTATGTACGCACTAGCACACATGCGCATAAAGTTCATTTTCATATCATAACCATTAATGGCTGATTGGTTTTGTGTTTTTAAAAAATATTTCTTAGGTTGAACTGTTTGTAAAAATAGGGTTAACCTAAAAAACTGTTTGGTTAAAATGCATATTATGGACACTGTTTCACCAATTAGCGAAATTTTTTTTGCCAAGCGGAGGAGACAAAATCATTGGAATTTCAATGGCAATCGACAATAGGCGCCAATCGAATGTTTGAAAAGGATAATCATAAGAAATTGGAAATTTTCTAGAGTTTTAATTGCTAAGCATAACATTAATTAAGAAAACAGTAATCATATTAAGAATCAATTTAAAGTTTCTATTTACAAATATTTCAGAATAGAGTTAAAATTTAGGGAAATGTAAGGAAATAAAATAGCAAAAATAATGAAAAAAAAAATTAAATTTAATATCTTTACACAAAATAAAAATTTCTGTTGTCTTGTGCATTATTGAAAATTAAGAGACTTAAAATACAATTCTATGAATTCGATGCTGATATAAAAAATAATTAGAATAAAATTCTTACCTTTAGCTTACTTTTGTATCATCACAATTGGCTGGTGGATAAATATTAATAATGGAACAAATAAAATCTTTAAAAATATTACTGGACATGGAGTACTATTTTCACCATACATACTCAGAAAGGTAAGAATCAAAGTGATCCCCTGCCTGCTTCAAGTATCCATTTAAAAGAATGATATTAAGGTGAGCTCAAAATTTAAAAACAATGTGCAACATCGAAAATCATGCAAATTTGGAGTTAAAGCGTGGCACCTACATTTGGCGAGAAGAAAAATTGTTACATTTTACCATATTTGGTGACTTGCTCTTGGCAAGCCGTGTCCATAACACGCATTTTAACCAATTTTTTAATTTTCCTTTTGCATGAAATAAGTATTTTTTAATTAACAATAGGTGTTAAACAACGTGAAAAACTATGAATTTATAACTTTCAATCACGAATGAGTTTATCTGCACTGAATTATTGAGCCTCAAATTATCTAAACTTAAAATAAATGACTTTAAACTTCATAATGAAAAAGAAATTTCAATTAGAGATAAGAATGCCTAAAATAATAGGAGCCACGAGTTTGGCACAATTTCAAAGTTCAAACCTATGTCAAGTGCTGCATAGTTACCTCACCAACCCAAATTACATTATTTTGCACAATATTTTAAATATTTTATTTTAATTACTAACTAAAGGAATTCTAAGTTACTAATAAATAGAAAATAATTTCTCAAATTAAATATTATAAAACAAACGTTAACTAAATATCATACAATCTACAGCAAGAGACTATCAGGCAATAACACTGAATCAGTAAAATAACCATTTTCATGAAAACTGATTTTAATTAACCAAGCAGTGGTGCCACCTTAAAACAATCATTCAACAAACATTTTTAAGAAAACCCAGATTTTAATTAACTGGGCAGTGACACCCACCTTAAAAAAAAACATCATTGAAAATGCAATCTAATTCTGAAGAGAACTTGGCATAAAGCTGAAGTAATAACACAAATAAAATACATTTTTATGAAAACTTGAGTTCAAGCTTTACATTTCACAGCAAACCTAAATACATGTTAAATAATTCTACACAATACTCAATAAAAGTATTGTGTAGAATTTTTTAACATGATACATAATATACAACAGCAATTTTAACTGAAATAACTCATACAGTAAAAGTATTCACCTAAAGATTACATCAGAAGAACTAAGAAAATGCGAGTTAAATTTATTACTATCCATTCACTTACATACTTTTCCCAGATTAGATCAACAAAGTTTTCAACTCATACATAAAAAATAAGTATTTAAAATGAACTTGGTACTCCACATCTTAGTTATTTCACATTCGTTAGGTCATCTACATGTTCGTCAAGTTCACAAAAATGCCCCTTTTGATGAATTTATATTTATTAAGAACTACCTACTGATAGGACTGTTCTTTAAAGTAAAAGATTCTGTCTATGACTCCACTATTGAATAAATGGATATTATTTTTCTGCATTCACATTTTTCAAGGTAGATAGTTAGAAATTTTTTGGTGACATGTGAAAACCAGAACCTATGTAAAATGCTCCAGGAAAATATACAGTACAAGTACAAATATATTACAACAGCTATTTGCTTTGGGTGTCAAAGATATAGTTCTTACTAAAAGGATTAGTTTTTAAAGGTAATTAATAGACAAACAGATCATTTCAAAACCTGAAAAGTTTCTATAGTAAAGAACTCAAGCATTGCTTTAAAGAAACCAGAGAAACTAATCTCAATACCAAGAGATTTAAGATAAATTTCCTGCAAAAATGATGTGAAAATCACCAAAAAGATGTTAAAACATGTCAGCATAGATCTTTTACTTCTGTTTAAAAGAAACTTTAGTTGGATAATATTGTCATACACTCTTTGCTTAGTGTTTGGTAGGCTTTGCAACTGCTTAAAATTGACTACCCTTTGTAAAGTATTGAGTTTAAACCATAGGTATTGTTTGAATTAATCATTGAGTGCAAAATGTTCAGAGAGATTTAATTTTAAGAAGTTTATGAGCTTCTTCCAACAACTTTAGAAATTCTAATTAAAAGCTAATGGAATTAGATTACCATGTTAAAAATAAGAAAAAATTCATGCACTAACTTAAGCATAAAAGCAACATGCAAATTACTTCAATTTCACACAGGAATAATTATTTTTGATTGCTAAATTTATTCAAATATCTTATTTTTCTGTAGCTCTACAGCCTGTTACAGGTCAAGGATATATCTAAGTTTCCTCCATCAGGAACTATTTGTGGCATAAATTTCCAAAGGCCGACACCCATTTCTTGTAGTGTTTCCCAAACTGTATCAATCCATCTAGTGTTTGGTCTACTATTTTTTTTCCCCGTCAACTTTTTGAAATGTGACTTGCTGGCTAGATTTAGCAATCGTAAATAATTATTAATGTGTAACAGATTTCAATTTAGCGATTGTATTTATAATAAAATACAAATGCAAAATTATATCACATTAGAATTATAAACATTTTAGTTAACTTTAAATTATTTGAAATGATGCAAAAATTCCGGCCGCTGGAAACACAATAAATGAATGTCATGAATGTAAAACATTACTAGTAGCAGGTAATAACCTACCAATATTTGATATCATCAGTTAGAAAACTTTAACTCTCCATTATCTTTAATGATAAATGCCTATAATGAATGAATTTTAGTACTAAAAAGGAAATTACTTTTGTTTATCTTGGTAGTTAATGGTTGATAATTAATGATCAAATGTATGAGGCTTGTAACAAGAAGCAAATAAATGTAATATTAACTTTTTTTTAAATAGTAAATCAGATTTATATATAAAAAAAATTACAATGATACATGGTCAAATTAACATTTTCCCTAAAAAAGTGAAAAATCATTTACCCTAAAATTTTAAAACAAATAAAATATTTCAAACTTACTTCACTTACGAAATCTGGATCCAAACAATCACCATCATCATTAAACATGCTTTCCCAAGAACCCTCTTGAACACTTGGATTTTCATCAGAATAAATGACATTTATTTCAGAATTTTGATCACATGCACTAAAATCTGAAAATGAAGAATTAGGTGAAATTTCATTCAAATGAGTAAGATTACTTTCTTTTAAATAAGTTTGTGAATCTGCAGATTCCTTATTCACAATACCACATTTTTCTTCTTCAACATCATTTAAAACAGAATCAGAACTTAAGTCTGACAGATAATCATCATTTATAATAGATTTTAGATTTCGTATTGGATCACACTGAGATGTATGAGCATCTTCAGAAACAAAACCACTTTTTAAAAGTGAATCAGATGCTATAAAAGATTTGCTTTGACACAAAGAAACCAGACTTTTCTGATCATTTTGACATGAAGTGGATGGTATTATCTTGATTTCGGAAACAACTTGAGGGTGCAATGGTGGAGATGTTACTATACTTTCTATTAGTATTTTAGCTTCACTTTTTTCGGTGCTGCCACAAACTAGATTTTCTTTCTTTGCTCGTAAAGCTCGAGGCACATAAAGCAATTTATCAGGTCTTTTGTTTCGTTCCCTAAAAAAGAGTTACAAATAATTAAAGTAAATTTCTAATACTTAATTGTGATGTATTTTTAAATGCATTGAAACTAAAAGAAAAGCTAAAAGGATTTTAAAGTAGAAACTGGGAATCATTTATTAATATTATAATTATTCATAAACCAATTATTTAATATTTCATATCATATGTGCATAAGGTAAAATTTATTATTCAGAATTCTGTTAATAAGAATGTTGTCATAGGAGAGGATGAATTTTTGAAATTCACAAACTAAGAATCCACAAATAAAATAAATCAAAGCATTATATGTTTGTGATTCATAAAAAAAAATTAATGCATTAAAGAAAATACACAAGACCAAAGAAAATATATAATAAATTAAATTTACACAAATAAAAATAACCTTCAGTAATATTTCCATACTGCTTTATTAATGTGAAATTTTGCTTTAATGCAAAGAGAAATACAGTCAAATAAATCTTAAAACAATGAAAGTAAAATGGTATGCATTAAATTATAAGTACCTAACAGAAATTCGTTTTCCTTTAGACAAATCAGAGTCCTTCATTTTCTCATTACTTTTCTTCACTATTGATGAAACAACTTGGGTAAGTAATGCTGGTAAAGATCTGATACGGGCAGCACACACACAGTCAATTGGTTTTCCTTTTGTTTCAGATAAATGGATAATTTTTTCATGTACACATTCAAATGGTAAACAGCACCTAAAAATATTAAATTATGTTAAATCATTAATGGATAAGTCAGCAATTTGATTTAAGCAACCATAAATAGTGTTTTCTAAAAATTAAGTAAAAATGTCCTTATAAAATTAAATACATTACTTTGGCAAGGATGTAAGTGATACTACTAAATGCATAGAGTTTTTTTTTTTTTTTTTTTTTTTTTTTTTTTTTTTTTTTTTTATAAACTGTTGGAATAATCAAATATAAAAGCTCAGTTGGGAAAAAAATGTATAAGAATAAAATGCCAAGAAGAAAAGTAAATGTATCAAGGTAAATAAATAAGCACTTTTTTCATACAAATAGAATATTTTGGAAAACTGTAATTATGTGTCTTTATTCTTTCATCCATTTTTCTTATTAAATTGCATAAAGAAATGGAAAAATGTTTTATATTTATAAACTTTCAATGTACTAAACTACACATTTTCTATGCTATAATTACTATGTCTGCATCTATTTTCCTTTCTCTACTTGATAAATTTTAGTACATCTCATTCACATACTAGAAGTCTGAACATTTTCCCCCCTTTTAGTTTTTCATTCATAATAGAAACAATCAGAATACAAAAGCAATTCTAGTATAGCACACATAACTAATTTTTTTATTTTGAATTTTTTAAAGACTTATTAACAGCTTCCAGGGAACATTTCAAATTGCAGGCTGAGCAATTTACCTTCTGAAAGAGGAAATTTTATTGTGCTTACTTGTACTTTGTGTCGTTAAGAATAAAAAAAATAATTTCTTACATTATTATATACAAATATTAACATTTATTTTCTAAATGCAGAATAAAGCTGCAAGAAAGTGTTATTTTTTTGTTTATAAATGAATGATTTTTTCCAAACATCAGGACCTTTTCAAGTTTAGAATAATCCCTGAGCTGATAATTAATCTTTCTAAATGTATAGGTAAAAATCAAAATTTTGTAGAAAGATTAATACAATTATAATTTTAAAAAAAAATTCATGTAATTTAATATTACATTATTTGACTTATTTCACTTTAATTTGAATATATTTATGCAGAAAACTTTCTTTTCTAAGTAGTAATCTTTTTTTTGTATAAAAAGGTGGAAGCTTGCATTTTCACTTAAAATGAGAAAGAATCTACAGAATGATAAAAATTTAAAGTATATATATATGAAAAGAAATATCAAGAAAAAGATGGGTAAAAGTTTTGCTATGAATAAATTAATATCCCCAGTGCTTTACAAATACAATTTTCAAAAGATCACATCTAAAAATGAATTAAGCATTAAAAATTGGATTTGATCTTAAAGAATTTATAAAAGCTGGAAAACAAAAAGGAATTATATAAAAACATTTTTAATTTTGGAAGTCTAGTCTTTCAGTTTGATACACTTTCTAAATAAAACATAACTTCAAACACTTAAATTTTAATTATAAATAAAAGAAACAACACACAGCAGCTTAATTCTAATACACGTAATGTGTTGAATTTGACAAAATTAGTGATGTTTGGAACGACAACCTGGGCTTCATTTTACGAGTCAGTATGGGTGCCAAACCTTTAGATTATTGCACCAAAATGGATCCGTTCAGCAATTCTATGATGTAATCTAATGTGCATGACTCATTTGCAATTTTGGTAAACCTTGAAGCTTATTCTGTATTTTTTCTTTTAAATGGCTGTGCATGCAAAATTGCTTTCTCAATAGTTGAAAGCTAATCAGATGTTATAACTTTGTAAAATTGCTTAGTTTGTAATTAATGTTTATGAAAATTATTTTTGAAATATTTTTTTTTAAATTTAGAATGCAAGGGAAGTTGATGATAAGGTAAATACTTTTACTTCGTTATTCTAATTAATTTGCCATTTCATATGGTAAAATATGCATAGTTCATTGAGTATAGAAATATTTCAGATAAGTTGAATTATAGTACTTGTTTAGTTAAAAGAGGAATAGAGTTTAATTTTAAGATGGGTGCCAATGCCCAGTTAATTAAAAACTAGAGTTTTTATCAAAATACATGTTACTTACTTTAATCGCACAGTTGTAAATATCTGCTTGTTGTTATATACAGTGTATTTTTAAATTATTTTTAAAGTTCTTAGAGCAGAGGGCCAGTGACATGAATTATAACCAGACTACCTATACACAACAATCAAATACAATGTTATACTTATCAAATGTTTAATTTTAAGGTTCAGGATTTATTTCACACAAAAAATACATAACAAGAAAACAATACAAACTTTGCAATGGTATCTGTTGAACCAATAAGTGTTCGTCTTTGGTTTCCTTGTCCAATAGAAAAACTACATAGATGTGGAAAATATAATTCATCGACAATTTTATGAGCCAAGTATCGGTACTTATTTAGAAAAGGTGGAAATACCAATAAACTTCTGAAAGTAAAGTATCCATTGTAATTTAATCAAGAATAACTGAACTTAAAAAGATTTTTAAAATTGAGTAGAATTAAAAAGTCAGATATAAATACTAGAAAAAAAGATTAAATGACTTTTTGAAATTTTAATTTATTAAGAAAATTTTAATTAATATAATAAAAACATTCAGGTGGATTTTTGGTATTAGAAACCGATATTTGATTTAATACTTGTAAAAAATATATTTAAAGTACATTTGCCCTAACAATCAAAAGTAAGACAACTTTTAACAAACTTATAAAAGTATAGGAATTATTCATAGTAAGAAACTTTTTATTAAATAAAATGCCCATTATTGCTTTCAGTTAGAAATTTATTAGAGCTATCTGTATACTGTTCCTTTGGATATGAAATTAAATCTAGGTATATATTTTAAGACTAAAGCCATCCACAAAATTTCAGAAATGTTATTTATAACAAATTTTACCTATTATGGATATTTGGTGATAATAATTTAGTTCAAATAGAGACTACACAGTAGACACTAAAAATATTGAATTCAAGGTAAAATATATTGAATTCTAGGTAAAAATAGAAACTAAAAATATTAAATTCAAGGTTAAAAAAAAAAAAAGTTTAAAAAAATTTTTTTTTAATTTCTTTTACCTTGAATTCTCAAAGAGACATTCATGTTTCTCAACAAACTGTCTAGTTACAAACAAAAACTATACTTTTTTTAAATACATTTTACAATAATTAAACATATTAAATAGAAATATTGTATGAATTCTGAGAAAAACTGCTTTGTGTGTAAGCTGACTCTTAATAGTAAGTTTAATACCATTGTACTGACTCGAGTGATTGTGAAAAATAAATAAAATGCCTCTAGAGACACAAAACTTGGAGAGATAAATGAAAGTAAGTACAAAGATATATTTCATGTATTCATTCAGAGCACACTTTCTACATATCATAACAAAAAAGTTTTGTAAATCATTTTTGTTATGGCACAGATTTAAAAAGTACTTTTTTTTTTTTTTTTTTTTTTTTTTTAACAGAGTTGAACTATTATTACTAAAAAACATTATTTTCTTTAAGTTTGGGTAATGACATTATATATGATATAACAAGGATTTTAGAAAGAGGTTTCATCTAATGCCTTGTAATAAACAGTTACTCATAACACATGGAAATTACTTCTAATAAACCATTTTGACAGTACATATGCTACAAAAAGATGGAATGTTAACTATATGCTATATTTAATGATACATTTGTAATCCATTTGCCAACTATTAAAATTTTTCCATTTCTTCCAGATTGTTGCATAGGAATGAAACAACTATCACATTTTACTGCAAATAAGTGGAAGATAGAAGAGATATATCATAGAGAAAACATATCTTACATGAAAATAAATTAGTTTTTTGTCATGTAAGGCATGTGAGAGTTCATCTCATTTAATATAAAAATGCATAAAACAAGAAAAAGAAAGAACAATAACTGTTAAGTTATTAATTTTAAAAAAATTTAAATTAAGAAAACTTTGAGCTTTGAGACTTAAATAAAAGAAAGTAAGCACACAACAAAGAAGTTTCTTGCATTTATCTAAAGCACTTTCTATATATCATAATAAAACAATTCTTTTACAAATCATTTGGATTCATAGAAACAATATTACATACTTTTTCTACTTATTTCCTGAAATGATCATCAGATGCTTAAAAAATCCATGATAAAAAAACTGATTCATTAAATATTTCTAAACTATAATTACTCTTTTCCAAAATAACAAAATATTTTTAACATTGGCAGAAGATAGTTATGAAATAGTTACTTATAGAGGATAATATCATGTATATACGACTTCTCAATTAAACTGATCAGAGAAGAAAAAAAAAATGCATAAAATGTGTTCATCTCCACAAACAAATATTTAATCTTTTATAATAAAGTATCATTTTTGAAGAAATATATTATAATTATGAATACAATGTTATATTCTTCAACATAATATAAAACCTATCTTTTAAAAATCATTTACATGTTAATATGGTAATACATTTAACATGTTAATATGGTAAGAAGTATGTAAATTTACTTATATACTGTTATTAATTTTAGGATTAGAAATTTTTATCAAATATTATTTAATTACTTGAAATGCACATAATTTTAGAATTCTTCCATAAATTTAACACAAAAAATTCTTAAAGATGAAAAATTTATATTAAATAATCTATTATCAATTAATAGACAAATACATATACTACATAAATTTGCCTATATATAATTTTAATAGTCACATATTTTTTGATTAAAAATTTAAGAATCACTTATTTTGAAAGAATATAAAAATAAGGAGAGATTTTTGATCTGCGTGCACGTAATTTTAAACCAATTAAAATGATTTTAAAGTAATCAAAATTATTTCATATAAAAGCAAAATTTAAAAAATTCAAATACAATATTAGTGATAAGAAATCTATGTTAAATTTAATAGCGCAATTACTAAATGCATATAACAAATTACATAATACAAACTTTTTGTTTATATAAATCACGAGCACGTGTTCACATAAAATATTAATTTGACTAGAAATATATCAATAACAAATTAAAAAGATAATAATTTAAGAAATTCAAAATTTTAAATTTACCTTTTTTCTAATTTTTCAATAAAATTATCTATATCTTCCTTGAAGGATTCAACAAACTCGATGTCCTTGTAACCTAAATATTTTCCATCTATGTAAAACGCCAGTTTGCATCTAATTTATAAATATCTTACTTCTTTCAGAGTAATTAAATTAATTTTATCGACAAAAGTGCAGGGCTGAATACAACGCACTTGAAAGAAGTACTGATATTATCACATTTATATTAACTTTTATTATTTTTATTTATTTATTTATTTTATTTTTTTTGAAGACTAAGAACGTGCAATATTTTTTTTTTTTTTACCACGACACAAGTTATGTTGCCAGATATTATTTGCTGTTCTTGGAATCTGCATAAACTACAAATAGTCGTTATTTAAAGTAACTGTTATTTCTTAACAGTTATGTATTTGCACATGTTATTACCTGTTGATTTGAAAACGGTGATATTTAACAATAGACCTTAAAATCTCTCAGAGCTGTCATACAGAAATGGCGATTTATTACTTCAGTTAAAAAATCAATTTTATATCGCAGTATTGTGCATTAGAATATCAGTAACTGTATGCTGTCTGGTGCAGTCTTTTAAAAGTACGAAATTTTATTTGATAACAGTTTATTTTCATTATTTCAAGAAAAGCATTTTGCTTTTGTTAGGTTGCTCGATAACATTTCGTTACTTTGAAAGTATTATTTCATATGTTGGCGTAAAGACAGAATTATTGATTTCTGTTTTCATTTTTGAGATTCTTCACGTCTGCTATTCTGCTTAAGCAAGGCTGTCATTTCATATGTATATTGTGATATTTGTTTTCAGATGAAAGAAATACCTATTCTGATTTCCTGAAAGGAAGGAAGAAAGAAAAAAATGAAGAAACTGTTTGATAACATTGCAGAAAATAGGTTTTTGCCACCAATACAATGAACACTCCATTTAGTAAAAAAGTCAGGTCTATATAACCATACAAAATCAGGCCTGCGCAAATAGTATTGTGGTGAAACACTTCTGCTTGGAAGTTGACAGCAGCAGCTAGAAAAACATTCAACCTGAACATTGGCAACATCAATCTCCTCGGAACAACAGAGCAATTCACATTTTCCCCGACGATGTGAACGAACGAGCTCGGAAACAGCTTCTCTCTCAGAGATTTTGCATTTGCAACGTTTTGGCATTTCTTTAATTTGCAATAAAATTTGGTTAAGTTTCAATATATGGTGTGCGCTGCTATTATTCAAAACAGTTAACTTGCAAACTATAGTATAACAAGGTTTTTAGTAAGCGAAAATGCTACACACCATTGGAGACATGTCATTGGATCACATGATTTCCGGTGATGACATCCTGGGTTAAATTTGAGTAAGAGCACAAGACGTCTCTGGACCAGAATATTTCTGATGACGTTCTTATGTTAATGTTCGCGGTGCAATCTTTAATCTAAATACAGAACTACTTTGAATTTAGAACATTTTTACTATTTTTTAAAAATAAATCATGGTATACTACTACCATGTTACCATAAACATTGAAATGACGTCATCATTTTAATGTTCATGGCGCCTTCTGTAATTTAAGGAAAATTACTCTTAAAATTAGAATTTTATTTTTTTACTGTTTTTTGAAAATTTATATTTTAGGAAATCGAACACCGGTTGTCGAAAGTTGGTATTACTATCGATATGCTCATGGCGCCATCCATGGACAAGATTCTGCATTTGAAGTTTAGTTATATTTTATAGAATAAAATTTAAAATTTTTGCGTTCATGGCTTATCTATAAGCTAAACAAAGAAATATTTTTGACACCAGAATTTTTTAAATATATTTTTAAACAGTCCAAGCTGGGATTTGAACTCGCTGCCTCCGAAAGGAATTCGAAAGGTTTAAGTATTTGCATACTTTAACGAATACCCCACGAATTCCTGTTGGACAGATTAAATCTTAAAGTGACGTATCTTTTTTAGACCTAACAACATAAATACGAACCAGTTTTCTAGTTGGAAGAACTATCCAGTGACGTAATAATATGAGAACAAATGGCGTCACTTGTACAAACTTGGGAGTGTGTTTTCAGAGCCGGCATGGCTTTTTGCCAGTTCTTGCATGTTGAACATTGTTCTGCGCAGATCGTAGCCTATTTACTGCAAAAAGCTTACACTTCAAGGATGAATATGTATTCTAAGCCAATCACAACTAATGATGATAGTGTACGAGATAGAATCTGATAAACCTTTAAGCATTTCTTTACGCTTCATGCTACATTAAACATTCGATTTATATTTTCATTGAGCATTAGAATTTTTAAATATTTAGCAGTCATGGAGTCATGAAAACGATCCAGTTCTGAAGTAAGCACATTTCAACTTTTAGTAATATTATCAATTTATTAAATAAAATATTTTTTAACCCATACTCTTAAGTATTGAATGTTTTATACATTTTTTTTT
>JAPDSC010072982.1:0-11999 GCA_026290005.1 Latrodectus geometricus | reverse complement strand
AATATAAAAAATCTATAATAATTTCAAAATACAAGCATTTTTTTCATTTAAAAAGTGTAATGAATACAAATTAGGTTCAGCACGTGCTGGTAAGTAATGTATGTTAGCAATAATTTTATTCAAAAATAAATGAAAATATGAAATTCAATTGAGATACATTTGTTTTATAATGGAAAGATCGAAATTCATGAGTTTTGAACAAGGGATGCAGGAAAGTTTTGAAGACCCATCAAATATTTCAAATTTTTGCTCCATAATAATAAGTATAAGCATCAAAATAGATTTTTAGTAAGATTTGTCTGTCAAAAGGCAAAGAAATTAAATAAAAATGACTTACGTATGATTCTGAAGTTTTGCGAATCTCAAAATTACCATATCTAATTTAAATATAATTAAAAAAGCGAACTGAACTCAGAGATTTTTACTGTGATCGTAAAAATTGAGTTTGAAAATGCTATACATGTGCAGTACAATAAAATATGAAAAACTTTAATTTTCGCAAACAAAGAATTATTTCACTTGGATGGCTAGAAAAGATTATTTTACTTGACAAGCAATTTGTGAAGAAACGTTGTTTTAAAAATGACAGTAAAATATTTTGAAAGCATCATCTATAATATCATTCTCATGCAAGTTTAAAAATGAATTTCCTGTCATATCATTAAACAATTAATATCGTCATCAAAACTTTTTTCTTTTTCTTAAAATGAGGGGAATATTTTTGCTGATAACAATTATTTAGGAACAACTTAGCATCATTTGGTAAGAGTATCTCTATTATGAATATTAATGTATATATATACCGTATTTTTCGCCGTATAAGACGCACTTTTTCTCTCGGGGGGGGGGGGAAGTGCCTGCGTCTTATACGGCAAATACAAAAGCCCACCATGGCAAGGAATACGAATCAAAGATTCTGTCTTTTCATAAGTTTGTTATTGATGCGAAGAAGAAGAATAACTTTGAAATGAGCCAGATTGAAAACATGGATGAAGTCCCGCTAACGTTTGATGTGCCATCTAACAGAAATGTAGATAACAAAGGAGCCAAAAGCATAACCTTAAAAACCTCAGGGCATGAGAAAACCCACTATTCGGTTGTGCTGTTCTGCTGTGCAGATGGTACCAAAGTGCCGCAAATGTTGATCTTTAAAAGGAAAACATTCCCAAAAGAAACAATTCTACGGGGAGTCATCGTGCACGTTATACAGTTGATATAAAATATTTTACTACAGAATTTGGTTCATAATCTTTTTTTTCTAGATTTGCCTCCTTTAAAATTGGGTGCGTCTTATATGACGGTGCGTCTTATACGGCGAAAAATACGGTAATTCATGATAATTCTTAAAATTGAGATTTGAATGAATGTGTTTAAATCAAGGCACACAAAATTTTATCCTTAAAATATATAATTGTTAATAAAAGCATTTCATTAGAAAGTTGTTTATCAAAGTCTATAGTATTTTTACAAATCTGTGATTAAAGACCATGGATTCCTTCGCCTGTTCATCCTGACAGCTTTGAAATCTCCGACACATTTTATTTTTATTGCACTAAATTATAAACATAAACTATCATGCATGTATGTTTTGAGAATGATCTGTCTATTCGAGCACTTGCTTCCGTTGAATTTGAAATTGACACGCACACACTAAATTAAAAACTTGTATAGCACACTCGAGATGAATTTTTCTGTAAAATACCATAGCTTTTACAATTTTATTTCCTGAAGTACATCTTCATGTAACATAGAGTAAGGGTAAATGGGGTACTAAAGATTTTTCTTCTGGGAAAATGTTACCCTAACATTTTGTAATATTTAAATGTAACTAAGCAATATTAATCTAACGAAAGCCTACAAAGTTTTCATAATATTCATTTTGAAATTAATTTAAATTTCATAAAATTCGAGCATTCCACTGTATTAATTGTATTAAACTCTATATTTAAATCGTGTGGTGTGCTGAGAGATTTTCGTAGTTTCTTGCAACAGGATCTTGCGCCAAATTTTCTTCCAACGAAAATACATTACAACAAGGTGACAAGATTAGGCTGTCCATTTCACGGCGCCAAATCAATGAATTTGTGCATTAATCAGATCACTAATAATGTATCAATCCAACTACATTTTGCTAACTGTGGAGAAATATTAAGTACACTGTAGAGAAAAATGTCCATTACTTAGACAATTACATAATTTATATGAATTTGATTTTTTTAAATTAAGTAGTCACGCCGTTTTTCTTTCTATATGCATCCTTCATAAAGTAGTAGTGTGAAAAGAGGAATTACAGCAACAGTTGAAACATTGCCAATGATATCAGTATTCAAATATGGTGAAATTATATGGCTTACATTAAGAAGTTCTAATGAACTTTATACAATTATTTATCTCGTCTAAATTTGATATCAAAATTTCTCACCTTTTTAATTCAAATAGGAAAAATCAGATTTTAAAGATTTCATATAAAGCAAGGATTGATGTAATTATGTTTAGAAAAATCAATTTTATTCATTAAATTTACCTATTTTTTCTAATTGCAGACATTGGGTGGCTAACCCTTCGCCACAACAAGAACGAAAATTGCTAATCATTTGTTGTTACCCGTTGTGAACCAAGTCACAAAGGCGAGTATCATTACTCAAGTCACACCACCATTTACAGGGTGAACCTCATTCATTATCTCAAAAGAAAGGATAAAGAAACAGAGAGAAATTAACATACATACCCGAATCGGGATTTGAGCTCGAGAACAACAGTTCAGCGGTCAAGAACGCTAATCACTCAACCATTGGCTGGCTGATTGTTGGTGTATTGTTTTTCTGATATATTATAGTATTGGTATTATGTATATATATGAACTAACTTTAATCACAGAATATGAGTATGCACAGCAACTTAAAATATTTCTATTATTTCTCACCTAATTTATTTTTTTTAATTACTTTTACACTTTTTACGCAATTTTTCTTAATTAATATGCTATAAATCATATGAACAGTTCAAGATTTAATTAATCTTGAACTATTGCTAAATCTTGCTAAAGACGATTCCACTTACAATATAATTTATATATAGTGCGGGGCAACGTTTATGTGTTGTTTCTTCTAAAAGTCATGACAGTCTGTGATCAACAAAAAAAAAAAAAAAAAAAAAAAAAGCTTAGAGGCGCGAAACACGTAAAAATCAAATTAAGGGTCGTCTTTCTCAAACTATGATCAATACTAAATTTTAATTTAATGCATTTGGCACCGTGTGGTTGATAACCAAATGCTTCGAAAGCCATTGTAAGGCATTTTAACACTTACTGTGTAAATTACCTGACAAGAAAACTTTTCAAAGCTAGTGGGCAGTACTCACATGACACAAGGAAGGAAATTCGAAAAACTCCCAAACTACCTCTCCAAATGTATATGAAAAGGCAGAAACGCAACATCCACTTCCTGTTTTTCGGCATAAGGCTGGGAATGAACACAGAACCTTATACTCCAAAGAGCGCAATTTAGTGCATTTGAACTAATCTTTAAGTACATCTACAGATTATAAAATTCACTAATTACGATAATCAGAAATTTGTGAAATCAACCTCTAATTGTGGGACGAGGGAAAAGAAATTAAAACTAAAACAGTCTTAATTTTAGTTTTTGATAAATAATAATACAAAACATTCTGCTTTCATTAAAAAAATTTAATTAAATTAAAATCATCTAAAATACTTGTGACAATCGTATATATTGAAAAGTTGGTCTACGAGAATGATGCTTCACATTCTTTGGAACAAATTGTATATCGTTTCCAAAAGATCAAGTTTCCCCTACAACTTCTGGTTGGGCTCAGTGTCAAACTGTGGAGGTAATTATAATGTTTTGGCAGTACATTACATATATTTATTCACACTGGCCAATTAATTAAAAACCTTTTTGAAGTTTTCATTTAGATGATTTCTAGAAATGAAAAATGTAAATTTTTTATACCGTAAATTACACATCGTTAGACTGTTAGCATAAATAATTGTAAAAGCTCATTTCTTGATAAATGAAATATATATAAAAAAAGCGTAAAACGGCAGATCTTTCTCAATTTGAAAAAGGCTTATTGTTGGCACTCGTTTAGCAAGAGTCTTGATTTCGAAGACAACAAACCTCTTTGGCACTCAAAAACAGCCATATCAAAGTGTTTTAAAATTGGAAACCCAAAGTCCTTGTCTAGAAGATGAAACAATTTTTTCCAAAAGCATGATCCGAGTCGTCTTCGACAAATTATACGACAGAACAGGGACTCTACTGCACTTCAAATGACAAAAGTCGTCAACCAAGGTTCTTCGCAGCAAAGTTCATCTTGAACCGTGAGGAGAGAATTGTAGAGGATAAAAATGCACAGTCGGATACCCGTGAAAAAAATCACTGATTTCTTCCCGAAATTCCAAAAATCACTGGCAGCCGTGTCAAAAAACACTGAAGATCTGAGAATTGGAAGAGTGTAAATCAGGCTTCCAATTATTTTGAACTGATGGAAGACATAGCATTTAGTGAGAAAACAATGAAGCCGTGAATCCATCTTCCTTTACAAGCATTAGGCCTGGATCTGCTGAGAGTATCATGATAAAGGGCAAGTTCTGTTGATAAGAAAGTGGTGCACTGAGGATAAATAAGCAGCCGTTCTGTTAGACAACCTTGAGAATAAACACACAGCCATGAGATATCTACAAATTAAATGAACTATGCTATGTTGGATTTCCGTTTTGAAGGTGGAGGATACTTCATGAATGTTAATATAACAATACAGCATATCAAAAGAGTTCAAAATTGATTTATTGAATATCCTTTTGACTTCAATACTTTACCTAACGACAACGGAGGCCAGATCTTAACTTCATTCTTATAGAAAATATGTGATATACCGTGAAGAGACGCATACGACAGCACTTTTCTCTTTCATCTAATTTATATAATCTAAAAAGCAACATTGCCAATGAATGGTATTCTTTGAACATAAATACTCTTTAAAAGAATGTAAACTATTAAAAACGATCTGCTAACCATCTACCCCCTAACCATCCGCTATCTATGCAAAAGGTAGTCTAATAAAATTTTGATATTTGGTTTATAATTCCTTGACTAATGTGCGTATATGTTAAATCATATTCGTAAGTTTTGTTAACATTTCCAATTTTTATTAGAAAAAATAGAATCGAGTCCACACAGAAGAATTTATTTTGTTTAACTATTCATGACATCAATATTTAATAATTAGTAAAATTAATAAGCAGGACAAAACTTTACACATTAAAAATAAGAATATTAAGAAAAAATACCGAAAATATTTTAACTACTACACAAAAATATATTTAAAGTAAAAAAATGTACTTAAAATAGTGTATTTCCAAAAATTGTTTTATGTTGACTGAAAAATGACCCAATGCTTTTATAAAAAAAAAACTGGTATTAAATATTGGCTGGTATAAATATAATATAGAATGTTTAGTACACATTTACATATTAATAACATTGTATTTCATAACTTTTAGATGTGATTGGAAAAATTAAAAACAGAACTGCACTAACAAAAAAGCTACCTAAATAGGTGTGTCTATGTCTACATACCATGGGATCAAATATTTAAATATTCACAGAAACTTTGAGAATCGAAACTTGGGGTCACAATTTTTATAAAAGATAAAGTCAGTCTTGTCTCCTCTTGCAAATCGCATCTTTAAAAGCTGATGCTATATAACAATGAAAATAAAAATATATTCTTTAATTGCTACACTAAATGAATTTATTTTGATAATCCCTAGTTATAACTTCTTATATGAGCTTTCCAAGTTCTCCAGAAATACAAAATAAAATACGACAGAATTCAATAATAAAAAAATCACAGTATGAAATAAGAGTTACAAAAGGAAAAGATTACACATTGCTGAAGGCTAAATGAAAGCTGTGCTTCAGTGATCTAATAAGTTACTGTTATTACGAAATACTCTCTCATAACACCACATTTTATTTCACACATATGGAACTCCCAATTTCTACTGGGCCTTCACGCTTAAAATAGTTTCTTCCTGAAAGTGAAATTTCTTTACTCATCCCACATTGCGTTCGACCTGATTTTCTTTTCCAATCTAGAACCAATAAAATTGTCCGAAAACGGAACAAAAAATTAAATACCTTTGTTCTTGAATTCAATTATTAGCTGCTGGCTTGAGAAGCACATCCGCATGATACTCATCTTCATCATTTTTTAATCTTAGAGACACACAGAGAAAAAAAATGGAATTCGCGTAATTCTTTCTTCCCGACAAACAATTTTGTTTTCCATGCTATTCTTTTTCAAAAGAGGACAGAATTCCATAATTTCCTCTCTTTAATTAAATGGCTTGTCAATTAAACTTGATATCTTGGATTGTATAGTAACAACTTTAATCAAAGACTTCGCAGATGAGTAAAAATATTTTAAAATTAAAAAGTTATGAAAATTTTCTTGGTGAAAATATTTAAATTTCCAAAGTCAGGATTTCAGATGCAAAGCGAATCAATTAAGACGAGGATTCGATTCTGTTTACGTATCAAATAGCGTATTTTAATCAACAATTAATGCATTTTGATCATTCTTTCTCTGGAAACATTTTCATCTTCCTTTATTCAAGAAACTATTAAAAAGATATTAAAAGCATCATTCATATTTTTTTCAACCCAATAATTATTTACAAATTGTCCCTCTAGGCAGTATATCTGAATGGGGTAAAATCAAATAAATACAATTATATTTCTAATTTTCATAGAATAACTTTTTTAAATAATTTTCTAAAAAAAAAAAACATAAATCACTGAAAGTCCAAATTATGTTTGTAGTAGTATTCCTGTTTTAAATTTTTCAAAATACGAAACAATTAATATAATGACATTTAATTTACATCTTAATTATAATTCATTGATTAATTTCATTAAAAAAATTTCTTTACAGTTACAATCTTTGAAGGTATACAAATATACATAGCAAAAGATGTATTGTGTCAAGGCTAATATTATTTATTTTCTTATAACTATTATATATATATATATATATACTAATTACTCGAAAAATAATATTATAAACTTATATTTATAAGTTTACATTTACAAATAACAATACAAATGTTTTTCTTTTTTAGTTTTTTCTTTTTAATTAAGATATTGTGGAGAGTAAGTAAACCGGATAAACAACTCGTGGATAAATCGGAAGTTTATTGTAATATTATAAATGTAATACACAGGCGTAAACCAAATTTCAAATTGTATATTTATTTCATTAACAATTAATCATATTTATGAATTTCCAACTGCAAAAATGCTTGAGATGAGGTAAAGAATCTTGTAATACTTTTTAAGTTCAAAAATGATTTTTCATTAATTTTAACAAATGTATGCCAAAAAGAGTCCATTACGATGTAATAAAATTGATTAAAATGTTATTTTTTTCTAACTAAAGATTTTCTTTAAGATTTTTCGTTCCAAAATACTTTAATGAGAGTTTAATTAAAAATAAATAATTTAAATATCAAATTAATTTAAAAGTTAAAAACTACCATTTAAATAATCTATCCAACTTCCATCACAAAGAATAATGGGTAAAAAATATAGAACAATAAAAATCAAACAGTCGAATTAAGAGAAAAAAAAAACAGGGCTTTGTCTAAGCTAAAAATTACATATCTTATACCAGAATGCACATCAGAAATCTGAACAAAATTACAATCCAAGGATTGTTCAGTAAAGTGGATGTGAAAACCGATTAATGTAGTAAATGTTGCGAATCCTCATACCACCGAACTCAGTCTGATTAAACTCATTAAATAAATCCGTAGAATGTGATCAGGTGATTGAAGATCTCATTTTACAATGCAATATTTAATGTTATCAAATGTCTTTTCCAACCATTTATTGTTAATGTTATAAAATATTTTAACTGAAAGATAATATGCTGGGGAAATAATTCGAAATTGCTACAACAGTAAAGCATCTAGATTTCAATAGATGCATTAACATTCTAGAAAATGCCATTTTGTTAGAAATCTTTCATATAAACCACAATTCCTATTGATCCATATTTTGCTTAAATGTTTATTGACAATTACATATTTGATACACGACAGTTTGTCCTCACATAACTTTCTTTATCTCTAATATTGATCATTTCGTTAGTTTATTACATCAGTTCAAGAGAATATGTACAACCAAATATTAGGTTGGGGAAAAAGTAATCCATTATTTTTTCGGTAAACGTCTGTAGTGATCGATATCTCGTGAGGTATCTATCAAACAATTTCAGATTTATGCTCGTTGGAAAGGTGACATTTGACACTAAAATATTCTCTTGTGGTTTTTTTTTGTTTGATTCATTCAGTTACGAGTACAAGGTTTTAAAAATGGAAGACAACAAACAGAAAATTTGATACATTTTCGTTTTTCTCTTGTAATGGCGAAAAAGATACCAGATGGCAAAAATTGTGAAAGTTGTTTATCGTCCTATATAAGACTGTACCAGTTACGTACAATTTTTGTTTCGTCGATTCCGTTCGGGTATTTTTGATGTTAGAGATGCACCTCGCATGTGGATACAGCAGCGTCGAAAATGTCTGTAAAATATCAAAAATGGTCGAAGTTGACCGCATGTCAGCAGTAGTAACGCGCAAGACCTAAAAATCTACATGAAAACTGTTTTAAACCTTTTTACAAAGCGAATCCAAAAGAAGTTACATAAAGTTCACGTGAAAATAATGGATTTCTTTTTCCCCAACCTAATATATCTATTAGATGTCCATATTGAATTCATTACGTCAAATGGAACAGCTCATAGATCATATATGGACATTCATAAAGATGTCCACGATTAAATGTGAGCTGAATGTTTTCTATGGACATAAGATGCCCACCCATTATAGATAAATTCTGAAATAGATATTTGGATCTGGAAGACAGGTATTAGGGACGTAATTCAATCGTTTGTTAGATAAGCATAATTTAGACATTCATAGTGAATGCAATTAAAACGTCTATTTTAATTACTGTTTACTGAATAAATCAGACATTTATAAGAAAATAAATTGAAAAAACAATTGGTTTTAACAATACATATTTTAATGTTTAGAAACACAATCTATTTTTTCAAATAAATTACTAATATAAAAAAGGAAGTCTTTAAAAAACTGTGAATATAGGGATTTATGTACTACCTGTTACTGGTGATAAGGATTTATTAAAACTGATAAAACCAATTTTTATGGTAATTTTAATTGCAAGTCTACACTTAATTTAGATATTTTAATAAATTAATAACGCAAATACTTTTTTTCTCTTTGACTATCGAATTTGAAATTGAATATCAAATTATAAATTCATGATTTTGCTTCTTACCAATTGATTAAATTGTTTCATTCAATAATTTCATGTATTTCAACTTAATCAACATCAGGTATTTCAACTTTAAAGCTGTAAAATGTTTCAAAACTTTTAAGTTTATATAATGCTTTTATATTTTGATGTTTAATAGATTCACGTTTATTTTCGAATAATTTTCCCGAATACATCAAATTCCAAAGAGAAGTTAAGTAATTAATAGTTACGTAAGCTGTAAGAATTTGAAAGCTTCTTATTTTTACTAAAATATATACGAAAATGAAAATTTGAAATTATATATATTTTCGGTATTTAACAACCCGAATATAAATGTAAACAAGATTTCTTAATAGATTTTCAAGCTGAACTTGTTTTCGAATAATTAACACTTTGGCCTTCAATTAAATTACTTGCAGGTTCGATTCCCACTCTAAGGCTTGGTTATTTTTAATGGTTCAGAATCCATTTTAAGAAGGGAATCTCAAATATTTGCCCTTGTACTTAAAAATAAATATGGAGAAACAAACCAATCAAACTAAGTAAATTTAGCATTTAGCTGGAAGAAACTTTGTGTTTAAATTACGTTAACAGAATATTTTTTTCATTTATAAGGATTATTAAAATAAAACTAAGCAGATAAGAATTTGGGATGAAGAAAATAAAGTATAAATTACTTTTATTCTCTTCTTTCTTATAAGAAAATAAAGTTTATCAAAGATTTTATGTTTCTATGAATTTACATATTTTCATTGTATGTAATTTTTTGTTAGAAATTAAATATGCGAGGGATATTTTTAGTACTTTCATCTATTTGTTTCCACATATTGATTTTTTTTAATAGTTACTATTTAGGAATTGCTTTATGACTCTAAATACAGATTAGAAGAAATAGAATTAGTGCATATTTGTAAATAGAATTTCCAGTACTAAACTCGTATTTTTTTTATTTCATTTTCCTTAGAAACAAATGTCTTAAAAATAATTTCCTCCTTTTCATCACACTTTTAATAATTAAATAATGTTCGCAATGTCAAAATAATTAATTCAAATTAACATCATACTTTCATCAATTTTTCTAAATTTCAAATTATTTAAAACTGTATTGCTAAAAATAAATTTAAGAGGATATTTTATTGAACTTAAGTATTAAACACGGATTAAAATGTATTTACCTTTAAATGGAAGATGAAGTCAGTTGTGAAGAACTAGAATATAATATTTATACTCAAATTTCAGAAAATTTTATTTCATTATTAATGCTCTTACTTTATGGAAATCAGATTTTTATAATTTTACTTTCAATAGTTTATTGAATTTCCTTACAGCAATGTCTTAATACCTTATTTCTCTGCAGACTTCAAAGACTACTCACAACACTCAATTGGATAGGATGTACATTTCACGTAACACAATTGTAATTCAAGGCTATGTTAAATATTTATTTTCAAACTCTGATTTCTTAGGTTAATTTATTTATTTTGAATATTAAAAAATAAAACATCTTTTTGTCATAAAAAAATATAATATTTATTCATTTTTAGATGCTAATTGGCAATTAATCTTCTTTGTGCAAACATTTTAGATGAAGCACTGTTTTATATCAAATGTTGAAATAACACACTTCCACACACACACACAAATTTATTGAAAACATTTATTGTTATTAGTAAAAACATATAATTTTAAATAAATATTTTTGTTGTGTGATGTTTTAGTTGTTTGAAATTTACAGACACATTTTCATAAATTTTAATTAGCTACATTTTAAAGAGAAAAAATCCATACTTTTAAATATTTTGTGTGATATAAAATTCTTTATGATAAATTTTAGGAAATACTTGTCAATTTACTTTAAAATAAATATTTCATATTCTGAATAAGCATTTCAGTTTATTCCTAAAGCACAATGAAGTTAAACTTAAAATCTTAAAGTAAGTTAATTAATTTAAATAAAAACATCTTTTTCTTTTTTATCTTTACAATGTGCAATATTAGTAACATGTAATCTGGCGAAACTTCAAAAATTAAATGACCCCATTACGATAAAAATATTGTTTAAAATTTTATTATTTTTAGAATAATTTTTTTAACATACATAAAAAACATTGCTTTAGTACTGGTCAAATTTTTCCCCTACCAAAAAAGTCAAGAAATTGAAAACCTATTCCAGATTATTTGTTTCAATGCATTTTTTCTACAACACAAAGAAATATTTTTAATTTACTTGAAACAGTAGTTTATTCTATTTATTAATGTCATTAATTATTAAGCACTGTTTGCGAATCTTAACTTTCATATTGAGTAATTAAATGAATGTATGTAAAATAATCTTTTCAGAAACTGATATCTACGGCTTGCTTTTATCAAATCGGATTACATTTTGTGATCTGACATAGAACTATCATCACTTGGAATTATTACTTTGATAAATTAGCTGTACAATTTTATCAACTTGTAACTGTAAACTGAAGTCTCAAAAGTATTATATGATCTATAGAAACATCGAAATAAAACTTAGTATCAATCAAATGAAATAAAACACATCCAAGTATTATAGAAACAGCTTTATTGGAAGTAAAATGCAGAGAAATTACTGTTGCAATCTTCAATAATTTCATACATTAT
>JAPDSC010072977.1:19025-40526 GCA_026290005.1 Latrodectus geometricus | reverse complement strand
TAATATTTATAAATAATGTCGTGGTTAATTAATGGTTTTAAAGAAATTATTATTATATAAAGCAATATTAGAACTGTTTGAGAAAATATGCAAATGTTATTAAAACATAAAAATGGAAAAAAAAAATGAACGAATTTGTTTTATTGCAGGGAAAACAATAATTGAATATTTGATTTGATTAAAATTAAATGCCAATATTTGACAGCAGCGAACTTACTTTGTCAAATATTGGCATAGTCCTTCTATAATAATTTTATATTATTATTGAACATTCAATTTGTAAGTATTCCTTTCGAAACTGAAGAGAAAATTTAAACACTGCATCATTTTAGAAATTATCTAGAATGATGCAGTGTTTTAATTTTCTCTTCAGTTTCGAAATAATTCTAGAAATTATCTAGAATGATGCAGTATCTAGAACGAGCTAATATTTTATAGTCTAGTTGTAAAATTATACTATGAATTGTTGATATTTTAATATAATGATTCTCTTGATACTTTAAATCTAAGAATTTAATAAAAATAAAGATTTTTTTTGTCATGTTACCGGTCTAAGTAGTAACATTTCTTCAACGGTGAAATTTTATGAAACCTAGTATTCGGCAATGAATAATGCCTGCAAATTTAAAGCTAAACTTTGACTTTTGAAAATTGTCCCTTGAGAGCTGTTTGTTTAACAACAACACTCAAGAGATAAATCCTTTTCACTGATCCATAGAAACTTTGAATTCTGAAGTCACGTTCCTTTCAAGAAAAATAAGGTTAGAAAATAGGGATACTCTTTGGTCGTTTACTGTAATTTTCCTTAGAGGCATTCGTTTCCTTTTCCTTTTGTAATACTAATCTTCATTTCTAACACCAATGACGCTTAATTTTGTTATACTTTAGTATTTTGAAAAGTTTACACATTTATAAATATTTTATACATTTCAAACCACAATGTTGCTAAAAATACTTTAATTACTGTATTTTATATAGAGATTGAAATATTCCATAATCAAAAAATATTTGAACCAATAAAATTTTATAGTAGTTTATTTTATAGTTTTCTATTTTCATTAATCGTATCATTCGAGAAAATATTAACAAAATTACCCTTGATAATTAATTTTAAAATGTTCAATTTAATTTGAATTTCGTGGAAAAAATCAACATTTCTATTTATTTAAACAAATAAAATATAGTTCCATATTCATGTACTGATTAAAATATTAATAAATATAATATGTAAAAATGTTTAGTTTTTATGAGTGACTTAAGACATTTTTCAATGAAAAATTAGTTTCATGTTTGATTTTAAAAAATAAGAATCCACAAGTTATGTCTATTAAAATAAGTGATATTTATTTTAAGAATATTCATTTTATCTATCTTTTATCTTGTAAATAAAATACCTCTATTAAAAATAACAGAAAATATTTTTCTCGTCATCTAAACTCTATAAATCAAATAGTTAATTATTGACCTAATTCATTTGTACAAAAAATCCTAAAACATATTTGTGAAAAATTATTGACGAATTATTTCATATATATGTATGATAGAGTACCATTATTTCATTCTTACGAAATAAAAGTAAAGAACATTTTAGTCAGAGATTAAAGCAATTGCAGTGTCTTGAAATATATTGATTTCACCATTAAAAATTCTTGCATTTTTAAATTTGTAAATATGAATTTATTGTAACTTTAAATGATTGAAATGCTTTCGTATATTTTTTTAAAGTATTAAAGAAAAAATAAGTAACAGTTTTCTGAGGTAGGTATGAATTTCTGAGAATGAATTTCACTTGTAACTGCTCAAATTGTTAAAGCGTAAAACGTTTCTTTATATAATATTTTAGTAACAAAGGCAGAATGTTGGTAAGATTACAATGCATGTAAAATGAAGAAGTGAGGATATTGGATTAAATTAATAATAAAAGTGTGTGAATAATTATTTATGCAGAATCGAAATATAAATTCATTGAGATTTTTGAAGTACCAGAATTCCTATGTATGTTGTTCCACTTTAGATCTTTAATTCTATTGTATTCTTAAACTAGAAAATGTTTCACAATCAACATGCTGCAAGCTCATAAGTATGTAAAAAGTTAGGTATTTGATAAAGCATCCAATTTATGTCGGAAATAATTTACTATATGAAATATAATGTGGGTATAAATAGTTTGTGTCTTATAAATATTAACGAAATGTTAAATAGGTTTCTTGATTTGAACAAGATATAAGCTAAAATTATTAAATTAGTACACGATTAATGTGCTATGAAATATGAGTGGTTTACAAATTTCAGAAAAGTCTGTATTCTTATAAATGCTATGGATATTTGCTCAGCTGTATAATGTAAAGCTTTATATTTTTTTCAGTTCAATGCTTCCAAATTATTATTTGTGTGCTTTAAACTTAGAAAATTTCATCGATAGGTAATAAATATTAAACATGAATTCAGATAATCACATTTGCGCCCCGTTCTTAAAAATAACGTGCATTTGATTGATGTATAATCAGGCTATCCCGTGCTCTGATTTGCATGTAGCTAGCAAGGAAAATAAAGTAATCGAGTGTAAAACTCAATCCAACTGGATCTCAATTGTCTACGCAAAAATGTCTCCACAAGCATTTATCTAGTTCCTGCTTTTTATAATTTACAAGACCTACTAAACATTCCTGCTTTCTTTTGTTGTACTTGTATGATTATGGAACATTTCTGATTTCAGGACTTTGAAGATTCGGTTTAATATTGTAATCCATTATCTATAAAAATAATTCCAATAACGTAAAACATGGTAGATAAAAAAAACAGTACAATAACTTACTCATTTAATAATCAGATTTTTATTCTGAAATCTACAAGCTAGCATTGTTTGTACGTTTAATGTAACCTATCATCTCTTACTTGAATCATTATTTTTTCTTCTTTTCATAATATTACACATCCTGCATGATATACTCACACAGATGGCATGATTGAATGAGAACATCAAGAATTATCCTAAGTTGAACCAGATACAAAAAATCATTCATGATATTTGTTAAAAGCAAACAATTTATATTGAATCTAAAGTCATCAACATATTTTTCAACCATTTTAAATGTTATACAGCAGGAAACATAGTCATCAGATTTAGATGTTTCATAAAATATTTAAATTCTAGTGATTGCTTACATATTTTTGTATAACGAATATCTTCAAAAAAGCTGGAACTAAAATTTGTTTAACTGGCATAAAGATTTATCAATTTTAGCTGCGCTATATTTTTTTCAAATTTGGTGACTCACATTAAATATGTATATCAGAAATTCAAAGGACAAAAGTTGCAAATTTCTCAAGTTGTTAACGTGATAAATAATGCATGGTAATGGAGATTATTTTATTCCTTTTCCTATCATAAACTAATAGATATATCACGTACACATCCTCAGATATTCAGTTATTTAGTAACACTGAAGAAACTTTGATGCAATATTAATCTTATTAAGTGCATGTATAAACAAATGGGAAAAAATCTGGATTATAATATAATTCTAATTATAATATGAGGATTGCTTAGGAAAATATAATGAAGGAATAATATGTTTTTTATGCATCATTGAAATAGTAAGTAAATTCCTCACAATACGTCAGTATAATTTCTAATTATTTACGATAAGATCTTTTTATCATAAATAATAAATAGAAAAATATCTTAACAACTGTTTAAAATCGAGAATAATATTAAATTTACAATTTCTAGATTCTCTACTACAACTAGTAACAGAAACAAGTCATTAAATCTCTTCTTAACGAACCAAGTAAGTACTGTAATTGTAAGGCGTATTTAACACCTTCTTAGATGAGTATAATAATGGGAAAAATGAAAATGTAAATTACAAATAATAAAAATATCATATTTGCTTAATCCAAATGAAAGGATTGTTTAAGAAATTATCTACTAATTATTATTTGTGCCAAACAAAATATTTCGGCATAACAACAATAGTATAATGGGTATCCAGGTTATAAAATCTTTGATAGGTTTTAAAAATAAATGACCATGAAAAGTAATTATGAAAAAAAATGTTTGAAATAATTTAATATATTACCTTATCTATAATATTCATTGCCATTACTCTAGTTTGTAATCTTTCAAAACTATTTTATTTTCAAAATTTGATATTATACAAGTGAAATTTAGTCATTCGAAATTTCAGCAGTGTAAATGCTTAAACATAAAGCTGCTACAGAAAATAAGTGTTTTAACTTTTATAACAGAGAAAACAATCGAAAAAGAAAAATATTTTAATAAACGAAGACACAATTCATAAAATGAATTTAGGTATAATTCAATAAAGTGAAAAGAGAAATTTGGCAAAAATATATTGTAAATTTTTTCAAATTTGCAATATATTTTTTGAAAATTGCACCTTCTTTTGTAACTTATATGTAGTTTTTTATAATTAGAAATAATTTGTCTAATAAGTAATGTATGAAACATATTTAAATTTTATAGTTTATTCACATTTAAAAATATCGATAGTTGATTTCCATTTTCAATTATATTTTTGATTATTTTTGTTTGTTTATAGTACGAAAAGTATTACTGTAATTAAATATTTATAATATTCCAGTGGATGTTTGTTTCTAAATATAAAGCTATGTCACTTTCTTACACGAAAACATTGATGAGATGAAAACAAGTTTAGCATTGCCATATATCATTGATAATTTAAATATATAATTTAAATATAAAATAATTTAATGCCATATATCATTAACACTTTTTATTTTAAAATGATCAATGCTATATGTTGTTTAAGAAATAACTATTAAAATTATTAGGTTAATCACAAAAATATTTGTTAGTTAATGGAAGTTCCTATTTTTGTTATTTAAATATCCGAAATTTGTAAAAGAAAAATAACATGCAATTACTTTTTGTACCAGTTACTTAAATTTTGCAAAGGAAAATTTTGTATTTTTTCTTTATTATCATTAAGAACTCATCTAAGGTTGGTTTTAAATTATAAAAATAAGCACAAATATTGAACTTTTTGAAGGATGGCATGATTTAACATATAATTTAAATAGTGATGAATGCTAATTTTATAAATTCTCTATTAATAATAAAATGAACTCGTTTTCTTTCAGGTCATTTAGTTTAGTATTGTATTGGTCCTCAAAGCGGATGATTCTGCATTTCTAGTTATTAATAGCGGATCCATCAAGATGATGAAAGGGAGTGAAGTTGAGAAACACCTGCCCATCCATCCATAATCCATCTAGATAATTCAGTCGTTCCCTAGGTGCATATATCAGAATATCATCCAGCGTCAACATACATAACCTGGCAGCAGCCAGTTAAAGTAATTACTATGGTCTCTAAGGAGGAAACGACAAAGAAAAAAAACAAATTCTTATTTTTATTTTGAACATAATTTCGAGACCTCCTTGATAAGATCTTGTTATATTTTCGAAACTATTACCTAAAAGTGTATGAGAAAAATAATACTTTAATATCTTTCATTACATTTAATTACTTCTTCTAGGCTTATTTAAAATATATACTTTGTACATGAAATAATAAAGAACATAAACAAATTAAATTATTTAAATAATGATGGAAATTAAATTGAGTATTTTAAATACACAAATTGTAAAGTACTATAGTGATTAAGCTTGGAAATGTAAATGAAATCACCCAAACCCTTGTTGGAAGAAAAAGTTATATACAGATGATTTCTATTTCACTTATCATATCACAAACACGTGTAGTGCAAATTTATTTGCCTGAATTTCAATAATTTATAAAAACATTTGTTTATCGTTGTAACTTAAGCAATTAATGGCATTCATTAGTTATTTCAGTATCGAAGAGTTGCAATTAAAAAAAATTTTTTTTTTATTTCTCTGATTGATTTTTTCCATGTTCATTTTTAATTTTCTAATTCATTTTTATTATTTAGGTTAATATAACTTCAAAACATAATGGAATTTAAAAAATATAATTTAATTTATACAAATCTAGTGTAATTGGAATTGGTGATGTTTGCGCAAAATTCAAAAAAATGTTTTCGAACATTTTATAAAGTTGCCCTTTTGCAACGATTTGCAACATTTTGCAATAAAGTTGACATTTTATAAAGTTATAAAGTAAATTAAGTATTTTGATTCCCAAAACATACCAATGAATTGATATTAAGGCTTGTTTTATTATTATGGTTAATATAACTTTAAAACATAATGGGATTTAAAAAATATAATTTAATTTAAACAAATCTAGTGTAATTTGAATTGGTGGTGTTTGCACAAAATTCAAAAAATTGTTTTCGAACATTTTATAAAGTTGCCATTTTGCAACAATTTGCAATAAAATTGCCATAAAGTTGACATTTCATAAAGTTATAAAGTAAATTAAGTATTTTGAATCCCAAAACATACCAATGGATTGACATTAAGGCTTGTAAGTCAACATGCAAATGCCGTTGCTGCAAGATAATCATTAGATGCAAGATAAATAAAATTCGACTCAATATTATAAGATTAGTTTGAATGTTTGTTTATGCTTATTACTCCATACTACTTTAACGAAGTTTATATATACACTAAAATATAAGAACCGATAAATTATAATATGTATTTAGATAATACAAAAAATTATTGAAATAAATTTTTAAAAAAAATGAATGGTGTCAGATATTTAAGGCAACAAACTTTAGAGACCTATGAATATTATAAAATAAAACAATTGGATATTTATACACACAATCAGAATTTAAAAAACAATATCTTAAAATTTATAATTGTAAAATTTTTTTCCTTAATAAAAAATTCGCCCTTAAATATTACTATCTTTTCACCTATTCAACGGATGAATACTGGACACAATTAATATTATTGATTCTAGGCAATTTTTCTGCGTTAAATTTATTCATACCGATAATAAATCAAGGAATGAAAGGCTTTCCACCTTTATGTCAATCTTACAGTATACTCAAAATAAAATTAACAAATGGTAAATTAACAAACTTTAATATTTGACTTTGCCTACTATTGCTGAAATAAGATACAGTGGTAACTCAGATATTCAGAATTTTATTTTAATAAGCTGTATTAAGCTTTTGATTTAACACAAAAATATAACTAACTAACAATTTTAAGTATTTTGACTAGTTATTAACATAAATTATGCCTAATTATATGCTGAAAAGTATTAAAAATCTTTTGATGATATACCATTTACTAAAAGTCATTAAAATGACTAAGAAAAACTGAAGATATATATTTTACGAAACGTGTCTACAGTCAAATGATTTCACTATTTGTCTAATGCATTTGCTGATGGTGAAAACAAAAATATGAATTGCGAGGTATTTTGAAAAATAATTCCAGGTAAAATTATTATGATTCCAATTTATCTCCGGATCAATGCGCCGAAAAAGAAGTCATTTGTATAATCTCATCTCTTCTCTTCTATCTTAAGAGAGAAACAAAAGAGACACTAGCGAGAGGTTATGCAAATCTTTTGATCGATGTGTTTCGTGTGCTATAATCAAGCTGACTCCTACGTTTTATCCTTATTTGACGTGATAGGAATAAGTCGTCATTCTATTCCTTCCTCATTAGTTATGTCATTTAAGAGATACAATGAATAATTTCTTATTATTTTTATTTTTAGTGTTATAGAAATAGTACTTAGATGATTGGCATATAGGTATAGATATATATATATATAATTTCTTTCCTTATGGTTAATCCATACAGCTTTCGATCTTAGATAAAATAATAATTTATTAGATAAATTGTAATTTCTGTTGCTTAATCTGTCCATGAAGCTTTGAAAATTTTACACTTTTTAATTTTTTTTATTGTCATGTGATTGAATATATCAAAATTATTAGAGAAATACAAAAAATAATTTACTTCTTCAGTCAAGGAAATAATTCTGTTTTAATAATTAACAATACACACGGACATATACATATATGTGGTTACTAGAATGAAAGATAGAGGTAATATATTTATTATATATCGCTGGCGTGTAACATCAAATGAATTCTAGATATATAATTACGTTTCAAATAATAAAAAAGCTGATTTTATAATTTCTAAAATGTCATTGTAATAAAGAAATTAATGTAAAATTGTAAAGATTGCAATTTTGACTACAATATAATGCATGATTGCCCATAATTTTATCGAATTATAAGCGCTTATAGAAATTAAAAAGTTTCGTAAGATCATTTGTATCAATATTGAAAAAAAATAGGCTGATGAACTTCATCTCGTTCATTATTAATACATGATTAATTAACTAGGATTATACTTTTACCCACATAAATTTTTATGAATTAATATATTTGATAAGTTTGAGTCAATAAAATGTATTATAAGATTACATTTTTTTAATCTCAAACATTATTAAAAAGTTAAACTAATGGATTTTTGAATTTTTAAGTCTACATTCAAAAATATTTTATTTAAACTAAGTTCTGTAAACATTTAATGTATTAATGGAAGAAAATATTTTTAAAGTAACATATAATTATATTGTGTCATAACGTTTTGTGAAATAGATATTAATAAAACAATCATATGAGCCATTAAAAAAGAATACGATTTATAACAAATATTGTTTTGCCATAATGAACAAAAAATTTAAAATTAATGCCTCTGAAAATCTAATTAATTTATTTAGTAACATTTTAATCATATTATTGAAAACTTGAAAATATTCATTTTCAAAATATTTTTTTGCTTAAAAAATATTTCAATTTAATTATTTGGAACATAATAATAACGAAAGTTTTTCAAAAGTTGAAATATTAACTTTTTGATAGTAAATTAAGTTATTTTATATATAAAGTGTTACTGATTTTAAAAATGATAATCAGAACTATTTGTTGAAATTTTTTAACCAATGTTTTGTTTCAATTTGTGGTAACTTTTTTGTAAAACTATATTTCCTTAAAAAATATAATTTTACTAATTTCTTGTTAAATTTTTTTTCATTTTTGTCCAACAATATAGATTGCTAATTAATAAAATAAAATAACTTTTTTGAATTAAAAGTTTGTATTGTTAACAACAGAACACATCAAGATATAAATAAAAAATGCTTGGAAAAAGATAATAAAAACAAAGCAAAATGATTATGATACGATATTATGCATAATTCATACAGTTATGTAGATTATGTTTAAGCTAAAACTAATAAAATGTGATATATCATCAAAAAATAATGTCCAAGTTCTTGAGCTATCTATATAAACCAAGATACTTCTTCAATTGGTGATGGGCTGCGTGACAAGAAATTTATTCCTTTCTTTCTAATATATTTTTGTGAATTTGTTTCAAAACTAGGAATCTAAATGTTTTTGAAATCAGTTGTATTCTTCCCAAAAGCGAATACCATTTCACTCTCAGAGTACATTAGTCTCATTTTAAGTTTATATTAAAATGCCATTTCCCTCTCAGTATAAACTGAAATGTATTTAGCATGTGGAAGAAACTTAACTATTTGAATTTTGAAAAAAGGATAGTCGATGACAAGAAGAAGAAAACAATTTATATTTATTAATTGGAGATGTTATAATGTATCTCTGTCTCTCAAAATTTCCACCTAGAAACTATATATTATGTTACTAATTTTAAGTTGGAAATTAGATAATTAACTTTATGCCCATAAAATAGCTTCCAATTGTATTAGTTTATATGAAAATAACTTTTTTTTGCATAAAAGTTAAACAATAGTAAGGAGATAAAATTATTTTGGATTTTATTTTAATAACTCGTAATTAAAGTTGTAACAAAAATAAAACTGTTATAAAATTCTAAATGACAAGAAGAAATGTTTCATTAAACATACGTACAAAAAATTAAACATATGAAGAGAAAAATTATTTCAACTAAATTTTTCTTATTTAAAGAGTCAAAGTCTGAAAGCTCTAAGAAACTTCCTCAGGTACCATTTTCTATACACCAGTAAAATGGTGTAAATCTTGATGGCATCAACGTCCCTATTTGTGAATAATGCTCTTTACATACTGATTCTGTATCTATTTAAGTTAAGTCTAGATGCTATTTGTGAGAGGCGTTTTCGTCGAAAATTATCAGAAAGTTCTTTCTTAGTCTAGAAATAATCCACTGATAGGAAGTATCAAGAAAGAGCTTCAGAATAAGGGCACTGAAATGATCATTTCTAGCAGAACCCAATCAACCGAGTTTCTTTTTATGAGAGTGGTATCATGATCAGACATGTTTGTTCTGAATTAAAAGCATGCCACATTCTCTGTCGCAAATAATTTTTTCCCTAATCAGTATAAAGTCATTAATTTTTTCATTGTTGTTAGATATGTTTATATGTAGTTTTCCTTTCAAAAGGGTTCATTAATTATATAAATTTGCTTTAATTTTCTAAGGATAAAATATGTACAGTAAATGCACTTAGAATATATTTATTAATGTCTTTAATATATATGATTATGCATAACTCTTATGGTATCATTTTAAAAATTATGAATGTGTTCTAATTGTTAATAATAAATAATTTGCTGCTTGTTAATATTACTACAAAATTAAAAAAATATTTCAGATTTAAAATCAGATTTAAAATTCTAAGTAATATTTTCTCCAAGGCACTGATTTTATAATTAAAAATATTTGAAAATCAGATTCAATTTTTTTAGAATGAATCTCCCTTTAATCGCTGACTTAAAAATTGTAACAATCTACCGTGCATAAGAAAATTAAGATTGCTAAAATCTTTCTTTCAATTTTTGAAACTCAGAGATTTCAAAAATTTCGGGACAGATATGAAATTTTAATTTTAAGTATGATGATATTTAAATTGGTAAGCATCTTTCGTATAGTTGATTTGCTTCAATTTAACTTACTGTTAGAGTGAATAATATTTATCTGCCAAAAATTCTTTATAAAAACTGAAACGGACACAGTTTTCCTGTTATCAAAAAATTCATACGAGTAGCAGCAGAAAATTTTAGAAATATTTTATGCTCGGTTAAATGTTTTAATATAAAATACCATTGTTGGTTTGTGGTTATGTACATTAGGAGCAAATTTGGATCTTTTATACACCGGATCTCATTGCATATATTGCTTTATCTTTCTTCTTTAATGCTGTGCTATTTTCAAAGTTCTTGATTGTGTTATTTGCTTTACTTACATAAAAAGTATACTTCTGTTATGCTAAATGTAATATGAGACCTCTCTATATGAATGTATGAAAACAAATAAAATTCTTTTGAATAAATTCTCTAGTTTACATAAAATTTAATGCATAGAAATACTAACTTAGAGTAAAAACGTTTAATTGATAAATGTCTGATGTGTACTTATAAATGATTTTGTTAAAAATACTTCATTTTTAGTCCCTTACATAATAGAATCTTCTAGCCATAGTTAACAATAAATAGATAATATATTTTCTTACAGTCCATTTGTTTTGTAAATTATAACCAGTATGTTTATGAAATAAATAAATTTTTCTCATGATTTATACCAACTCTTGAGTAATTCCTATTTGCTTTATTATTTTAATTCAAAAGTAATCATAAATTTTCATTCGAAGATGCAGTGAACACAATTTATAAATCCAGCATGGATAATTTTTAATTATTATAACTATTAGAAAAGTTATATATGATAGTTTCAATTCCAAATTTTACTTAGATACTTTTAATTTTATTTTTTAAATTTCCCTAAGTCTTTAATATGGAGAAAATTATAAAATGAAGTTTAAATTTAACTCCCGTAATTTGCCATGTAACATTCCAATCAGAGCAGTTAGAAAGCAATCCCTAGATAGCTGTTTGTTTAACAACACTCCTGAGATAAATCTGTTTCAGCTTCTTCAGAAACTTGGAACTACAAAGTCACGTTTCTTTTCAGAAAAGGAATTGTTAGAAAAGAGGCTTTCCACTTCATCATTTATTGCAATTCTTCTTTAAGAATTTCTTTCCAAATTTTTGACAAACATTTTGAGACAAACATCTGTTCATATTCTTTACTTTTAAGCTTTTTCATACTTAATAAATATTAAATTCTTAATGACAATTCTTATAAAATTTGAAACTTTTGATGTTTGAAATGTATTGCAGTTTAATTTAGACAAATGTTTCATTTAATTTTTAAATTCTTTATTTAGTTCTCCTGACTTAGTTTCAAAAATTCCTGTCGTTTACTCTAAATTACTTTATATTAATACATTGCAATTAATAACTGTACTTAGTGTAGCTCTTTTGCTTTTAAATTTATTTGAATTTTTATAATTTCACAACATATTTAAGGATAAACGTTAAAAATGTTTACAATAATGTAATTATAATATTGTTAAAATACTCACATTTTATATAAAAAAATCGAAGCTTTAAATTAAAATTTCATGTAATAATAATAAAGCACACATTATCACAAAATATATAAATATTCTTAATTTTATTTATATTTAAAATATTTAAAGAATCATATTAAGTATCAAAATGCAATTTACTTTTATTTTTAAATAAGATGTGTTAATTCCAAAAAAAAAAAAAAATCATGTTCATCTGCTCAAATAAATTAATAGGGTAAAACGAACCCTATAATGTTTTATTTTCTTTCTATTTTTAATTCTATTATTAAATAAACAATATAAATGTCATTCTTGTTAAAAGAACAGTTAAAATAATAACTGTTCTTTCTCAAATATGTTAATCAAATTAAAATATTACATTAGTCAATTTAAAGAAAAACAATCTCCCTTCCAATAACAGTTTAAATTATACTTCTAACATAAAACGAAGTACAATTTCCCATTTGAGTCTTTATTAATAGTAATATGAGAGCATCTGAAGTGACATGTTAAAAGGTTTTTTCAACATTAAAACTTTTTGTATAGTTTGTTATGTATCCAATCATTCTATGAGACTAAAAGTAATGAACTTTTGTTATTTTATTTGTATATTGCTTTGAACAAAGTGATGAGTGATGACTGAACTTGAGAAAAAGCATAAGAATTTTATAAAATCTATCATATTTCTTGTTAATTTCAGGTCGTATTTTGATTAACTCAGTCACCTCAGAAAGCTAACAAGCACCATTATTTACAATCTAGACAAATGGTAAGAATTATGAAGCATAACATCATTGGAAAGGAATTCGCTGACTTGATCAAGATTGTAAATGAACGATCTTCCAGATTACTGATAATCTTTGATGAACGAACTTTTCTTTGAGCATTTAAAAGTCAAATACGATTTTTTGTTAAAAAAGTTTTTTTTAAATATTTCAAGTGACATTGAAACAAATGTTTTATTAATAATGTATATTCTTAGCCATAGTAAATTGTGCACCAAGTAAATCATTATTATGAAATCGAAACATAACATCATTGGAAAGGTATTCGCTGGCTTGATCAAGATATTAAGTGAACGATCTCCCGGATTACTGATAATCTTTGATGGATAAACTTCTTTTTGAACTTTACAAAATCAAATAAGATTCTTTTTGTTAAAACGTTTTTAAAAATTTCAAGTGACTTTGAAACATGTTTTGTTAGTAATGAATATTGTTAGCCATAGTAAATTGAGCAGCAAGTAAATCATTATTATGAAATTAGCTTTTGATTTTAATATCAATTTTAATTTTAAATTTAATTTTATGTAGCTTAATAAAAAATATGCAATTCAAAAACCTATTACTATTTATTTGCTGAAGACCATTCTTATTTAATTATGTATCCCACATAAAATAATTTTATAAGTTATTTCATTAAAGACGAAATACTTCAGAAAGATAAAATGGGATGAAGTTGTGAACTCTAACGAGCTCATCCATCCATAATCTGTTGAAATGATAGGACATTTCTTACCAACACTTGTACTGAAGCATTATCCAATGTCAATACACATAACATGGCGGCAGCTGGTTACGGTAATTACATTGTCATCTAAGGATGAAGGAAAAAAGATCAATCTTATGTATTTTTTTTATAGAACATCGTTTTTATTTACTACTTGATCTGGAGATTATTTCTGAAATCTTAATCGTAAAGAGTAAAAGAAAAGTTCATATCTGTCACAATATTTTTCACTTCCATCTTCAATTAATTGGTTTCTTTGGATATACCTACAAAAAATAAATAATATATACACATTTTAAGAATACAGTGTTAGTTATTTTAAATGATTGTAAAATTAAATGTGTTGACTTTTTAAAATGTTAATGTCTCAGAGCGTCTTTTTTTATATATTTTATAAGTATATAATATTAAATGTATGTAAATCAGAGGTATATAAAGTAGTAATGAATATATAAATACATAAAATGTTAAATGATGACAACAATGATACCATTTGTGGAAAAATAATAAGTATTGTGAATTTTAACAAAATTATAATAATAAACAAATAAACTTAAATTTAGTATCAGCTGGAAATAGATGTACGTAAAAAATGTCTTTATTTAAATAATTAATAAAATTGAATTCAACACGAACACGTACACAATGGTTATATTTCTTTTGATTGCAATAATTTCGCAATTCAATTATGTTATAAAACAAAAGAATCATACTCTGTTATGATTCTTTTGTTTTATAACATAATTTCAATCTTTTAACGACAACATTTATATTTTTACAACTGATCGTCTACTTTATGTCTACATCTTAATCAGGATATAATTAAAAAATTAAGCACTCTTCTCAAAAATAATTTTAAAATTAAATTATAGAACTATTTACTATTTGCTTACTCCAGTTTATATCCTTCTGTTTTAAATACTTAAATTAGTAATGTAATTTTATTAACTTAAAGTAATTTTCTTATTTTAAGTAAATCAGTGGAGAATTATATTAGGAACCAAAAATCAAGAAGAAAAACTTTCATAAAAAAACATCAATTTTTAACAAAAATGCAGAAATTAAAAGTTTTGTTCTGATAAAAACGAATAAAAGTAATTTACGGTGTTTTTAATATTATTAGTATATAGTTTATTTTAAATAAATGCATCTCATTGTAAGAATGAAATTTTGTTGTTAATGTAAGCAGCTGATTTGGTAATTGATAAAGTTTTTCATTTATTTGAATTTGCGATAAGGATATCAACAACGGAATGACATTTTTACTATCTAAGAAAAATAAATAACTCATATATATTTGAAATGTATTTATAAAATATATAATAGAAATTCCTACATCAATTTCAATGTAATTTTTTCGATAATAAACATAAAATATGCTAAACTTTTTGTAAAAATATGAAATGCTTAAGAATTGTAACAAACTGTAATTGAAAATTGTTTTTCACTTCTCCCAAATTCCTTTACCTATAATTTTTAAATGTTTCTACAAAGTAGTAAAATACCATTGTTTATTTTGGTGTCAATGATAAAATTTGGAAAGAAAATTTTTAACTGAATAACTGATTTCTATAACATTATTGTTTCGACTAGATAATTTTAAAGTAAATTACTTATTTTTTTATAAATTTCTAGTATGCAAACATATTTTAAGTTGTGTAAAGAAAACTTAAGAAAAATTAGTTTAAGAAATCAGCAAAACATTAAATGTTTTTAATGCAAATAAATTTTAACGAATGATTTCTTAAGACATAACTTAAATTTTGCCAGACGTATATTGACAAAGATCATATATTTAAAGCACATCACTTAGTCACACTTCCAATAGCATTAGAAAATATCTGATAATTAATTGTCTGTCAGCAACATATGGCATTACGAAAGCAATATAGTGATTAACGTATCAAATATTTTCTTAGTTAACTGCAAGTGACGAGAGTGACATTGGAAAAAATGATTTAATTTTTGTAAAAAAACAATGGAAACTAGACTTTAATATTCAAGTCTACAAAAACAATTTAATCTCAACTAAAGTTTCGATCAAATTAACATACTTAATTTCAGGTCACAAAGGAAACATTGCCACAAATTTTGCTACGGAAATCAATTTTTAAAGAATGATTTTCTCTAAATATTTTTCAAAACTTACGCATAAATATTTTAAGAAACTTAATAAAACGTTTATAAATACACAAAAAAATATGCAATATATCTAAAAAAACTATTCATCTTTAAAATTTAGAAATGAAATCGAAGAATACCGAAATATAGATCTTATAATTTCTTTAGTTTTATTCCTGTTAAATGCATTTTTAATCAGATTTAATTATCCTTACTAGATTTTATTAGATTATATGGAAATATAACAAAACCTTATTAAGTAAAATTTCAATTCAATTTTTTATAACCATTATCATATTTCATTTTATGTAATCCATTTTATATAATTGAATTTATAAGTTCTATGAAAAATCATTTCTCATTATTGATATACATATGTTTTTATTACTTTCTATATTTTTTAACACATATATTGATTTATAAAAGAATATGATAAAAACACCTGTCTTTATTTTAGATATTGTTAAAAAACACCAATGTTGTAAGAATTTAAAAAATACATAATAACTTGGTTACTAAGACTCTAACATCATTTTACACAAAGATGAATGAAATATCTGAATGGGTGGATTATTATTTTCATCTATAAATAAATTTCTACCAAAGAGCTTTCAATTTGCAATTGCTTTATAGAAGATACTAAATAAATTTTATTTACATAAATTGCAGTAATATTTACAACTATTTGAATTCATGAATGCTTATACACTTTGACAGAAATTTTGAAAATTTGGTCACATTTGTCAATTAAAGATTCACAAATGCCACTAATTAATTATTCATTTTTTTTTCTTTAATCTTTAACAATTCAATATACAAAATGTTTCTGTTGTAGATTCAGACGCTTATTGCTAATCGTATAAGCTAGCAAATAACGAAAAACATTAATCTGTCCTGAAACCTTCAGAAAAACTAAAGATCACTGTTTGTCTTTCTGGTAGAAGAAGTTAGTGTTCCTTTGCTTTAGAAATGATATCCTATATTTAAACTTTTTCTATTGCAAATAATTTTTTCCATTATATTATTATGTCTAATCTTATCGAACAAAACATAACTATTCGTAATCTTTTGAGAGATTTAAAAGATAAATTGATTTATCAATTCTGGCAAATCTTCAAAATAATCTTAAATTTGAAACTTTTCAACTAAAAGAATTAAAGACAGTTTTAAGAATTTTGAGGTATTTTATTGTATTAAACTTTTATTAATAAAAATCAATTAACAGTAATTTATTTCAGCATTTTTCTGAAAGTTTATAAACTTCAGACCAAATGTTTTACTTTAAAATGAATAAGATCAGATTTCAACTGATAATTATGCATTTAAATGTTGCAAATAGTACTCTTATTGAAAATAAATTTACCTTTATAAATTTCTTTTTCACAATGAAAGCTATAACAGTTTGATGCTTCATTTTTGAGTAGGTTTTTTTAACAATGTCATAATTAGTTCTTCAGCTGGATTCTATTATTGCTAATACTGTGCGTATATTAAATTTAAAAATTGATGTTATTCTTGAATTACTTTATGGACTTATTTACTTATTACAGACGTTTAGTATATTACGTTTTAGTATATATGTTGATTGGGAAATATTAAGTAGTTTCGAACCACAATAATCTCACAAAGCAAATAGGCAAACGCGACTTTGAAATCATTTGTTTTAGAAATTAATGAATATCAAATCATCAACAACAGTCAAATGAAAAATTCTAAGACAAGTATTTATAAATCAGATGCACGAATAATACCACGCGTTAATCTTTTTGAGCAAATTTTATGCCTATCTTAAGGAAGTGTACTCAGCAAAGTTTAATTTTAACTTTAATAAAGGATATCAATTCAAATATTTTACCGGGATTATAATTCATTAAGCACCACCTCTTTGGTGCAAAAATAGCTTAGAATGAGAAAACATCTCTGAAAGTAGCCTGTTATGAAAATATTAAATTAAGTGAAGAGTTGTAGAAAACTTTTTAAAAATCAATTTATTACAAAAGAAAAACAATATATTAATTTTATATTCTAGGTAAGATTGTTTATTTAAATTAAATTAAATGCATTTATCTAATAGTACCCTTTCTTTGCTGAAGTGTGGAAAAGCAGGTAAAATAACATATATTCTCTGACATGCTAATGTAGAATCACTACCATGGACCAAAATAATGAAATAGATAGAACAACTTAGAGCGTCCTGTGTGCAGAAACTGACAGCAAATACAATTAAATGAACAAGTAAAATATTCCTGTTTTCCTTTTTGAAACACACAGAACTTTTTTCAGCAACAATGCAAAAAAGATAATTATAGGATTTCGATAATGAAGAGCTATTTATACCACAGACAGATAAAATCTTAGTTTATTTCTTTTGTAATGATTAGCTGTGGCAAGTAATGAATAGTCCTACGGGAATAAAAGAAAACACAAAGAGAAAAAGAATTGAAAATGCCAAGATGTAGACTTAGGCATCGAAAATTTTTTATGTACCTCTTTAAAAAGATTGAGTTAAGTAGTTAAATGCAGAAAATCTCTTACAAAAAATAACACAACTATATATAGACATTTCGTAATTAAGCATTTGATATAAATTTAGCAACCGATTAGAAAAATTCTCAAAGAAGCATGTTTTTTTGAATTACTTTAGGATTAGTATGTTTTAAAAAAGTGTTTGTTATTAAGTGTTTATTATAACTTTCAAACTTTAATTTTTGCAAGTTACAAAAATAATTTAAAATTCAAAACAAAATTTGAACGGAATTTGCAAATAAATATCTGCTTCGATTATTCAATTTTTTAAGTAAAAGGCAAAGAAGTTAATATTTTCGCTAAATTTAAGTACGCTAAGCATAGTTAATATGTATTGCCTCAATATATTTTCTAAGAAAATATTCTCATCTAACCATTATTAATTAAATTACAAGTTTTAAATATCATTCAGCAAAATTCTTTATGACTCGGAAAAATGTTCAATTTTTTTTTATGGAACATAACCGAACTTCTCACTTCTGTATTCTTCAATATTGTTTAAGTTTTTGTCAAAGAATTGTGCATTTTAAATCAGAAATGAATAATATACTCCCAGAATTATATACTATAAAAGAATTGTACTTCAGAATCTTAATATGAAATTCTTTATCATTTATTAAGCATTAATAAGGAAGGAACGAGAAGAATGTGACAACAAAGATTTACTCTTAGGCTCAATAACGAATTCTCTTTTATCTTTACTTTGATCAACAAAGGTATGCAAAAGTTTTGCAACATTCTTTGCAAATTGTTGAGTTAATTTGTTTGAACTTTATGACGAGAATTCCGACTTAAGCACAGAAATAGTGACCTATTTATTTGTAGTTTGTTACATGTTTACTTCGTTTCATATAGTTACACCTGCTTTTTATAATTTTTTCTACAGAAACATGCAACTTTATCAGGTATTTTTCTTCTAAATGAGACTGAAGACAGTTGTTCCTGACAGTACTCTAAAATTTGGTAGAATTTCCTTGATCGATTTAATCTTACTACTATCTGTTCATACTAATACTTTATTTTCTGCTAAATATTTGTCTAACGCTATTGAACTTAAAGTTCAACAGAAAAATTAAAAAATAAAATTTGAACCTGCATAACACAAAGAAAGCTTATTAAAAGAAGAAAGAATTCTAAAATATTTTTCTTGCTAATAACATTTTAACTCTAATAATTATTAAAATATATTTTGCTTTAACTTTATTTTTTTAATTTAAAGAGCATAAAATTATCACCTAGATTAACGAGCTAGAAATGAAAGTAAAACCCATTTGTAGGCATTTTAAATTTTCAATAATTTTTCTACTGCAGGGCCTTAAATAAATTCGAAATATGGAATATATATATATATATATATATATATTATTGGATATCTTATAAATGGGCAATCCTCAAGAAACATATGTAATGAATTAAATTTTCCAAAATCAACAGTGGCTTTTACTATTAGGAAGTATAAAATGATTATTATTTAATACTTCTTAATTTATTATTCACTATTAAAATGAGTGGTGATTGTCATAATGGACTTCAAATCAGCTAATTCCCCATATTAAGAGACTGATACTGTCAAGCTCAGAGTAAATAAATTTGATACACCACACCAAATCGATAACTTTGACACTCAAAGAGTTTCAACTATCACCCGAGATTATTATTTTGATAAATCTTATTCACAATAAAACACATCCGCTTGGATTACAAGGTCAAAAAGCCATCAATAAGATGTTACACATTCAAATGGATTTGTTTCACTCGACTGAGGTGGTGCAGAGTACGTTGAAATGGGACCGCGCGTAGATGAGTAAATACAGCTTCATTAGTGTGATGAATCTAGTTTCAAGCTCTGCCAATCAGATGATAGAGTCGGGTTTTACGTGTATGCAAAATTTTTACCATAATGCTTTATACCTGTAATACTGTGGCAGAATTTTGAACTATGATCTGGGGATGTTCCTCTTTATAAGCGTAGGTATACTTCATCACAGTTTATGATATATTGAACACTGGCTATTATTGCACTCTTCTAAATGCAATATACTTCCAAACTGTGGCAATTTTAAGGTATGTGTCAATGTTACTTCAATTTCCTTATTATGTTGCATTGTTCTTGTAGTGACGTCCACCATGCATTTGTATAACAGGCAAAGGTGAATGGATTTGACTCTCCTTATCAGTGACTATCAATAGAACAGCTCTAGTATAAAATTTTTACTTATTTCTGTACTGAATTAATGCTTGAATAAAAAGCTCAAAATCTTATGCCTGTTTAAGGTAGAGTGCAGAAAATCAATGTCCAACATCCAAATACTTGTAGAAAGCATTTCTCATAGTATTAATGATATAACTGCTTAAGCTTAAGTTTTTACCAAAATATGACTAAATTATGATCATCCATTTTATCAATAATTTTTACCCCTCCCCCATTTTACTTTGGTCTTCGTCATTAACATCCTTTATGTCCCAAATTATGTTATATATATTTATGCTCAATTTAATTGTAGAAGGGCACACAAAAATTGAGATTCATTAACAGTTATTATTTTTATTGTAATAACACAGAATATTACACGGGACTTTAAAATCCCGTCGAGATTTATGTACATTACATTGCCATTGCATCCATTAGTATGAAAAAGAAAAAATATAAATTAAAAGTAATATATTTTTATACAATTAATTATAGTATGGATAAAAGCAGTTTGATTTTTCATTAACACAAATAAATAATTTGCTTAATATTTACTGAGAATGTGATCTTGATACAATTATTTTCGAAGCACAAAACACACACTGTGCTCTATTTCTTACAAATATTGCTCTATTTCTTGCAAATGTGCACTTTTGTTTTGTTGTCTTATGTCACCAGAAACAGAAACATTTGCTGACTTGCGTTTTTAGTAGTAATTCACTTATTTCTCCAGCATCTCATTAAGGTCTTTTTTTCTTCGAAGGAACTTTTGACATTATTATTAGACATTGTGTTACCCTTAGTTTGTATTCTAGAAGAGGTATTT
>JAPDSC010072977.1:1698-14025 GCA_026290005.1 Latrodectus geometricus | reverse complement strand
TTTCTCGGAAAAAAAGTGCCAAAAACGTAGTGTCATGAACAGCTGTTGACTGATCCGGTACAAAGAAAACTATGTTCAATGTCAAATATTTTAAGGAAATTTATTAAAAATAACATCTGTACTATCAGTTCCTCTTTGAGATCCAGTGTTTGCTAAACAAGTTGACGTTTCTTAAACGGATTAAGATTTTAGACATTTCATGTTGTTGCAACCTATCAGTCTGTAAATTATATATTGTTTCATATTATGTATCGTTATATAAATTATATATCGTTATTCTCTTTATAGTTCATTCACTTGTTAATGAATTATAAAGAGAATAACACGAACAACTGATTTACAATATTGGCTTTTACATTTTAACACTTGCTGAATCTTCTTCCTATTCTACTCAAATTTATATTTCACTAGTTGAAAGCATCCCAGTTAAATGATGATTTATACTCTAATTGCACATTTCTGTTACATTATTTAAAAAAAAAAAAAAAAAAAAAAAAAAAAAATTGACAACTTTATTCCTTTTTATTGCTCTGATATGGTTATTTATTTTATTTATTTTTAATTTGTAAAGATATAAAACGAGCATGGCATTTATAAATCAAAATATAGATCTGATGTCTCTTCTATAAGCCAGTTGCTTTTCGCTGCTAGTGTTTCATACAATATTCGAACAGTTAAAAATACTCGAATGCTGTAAGAATTATGTCATAATGTTAATAGTAAAAGTATAAAATAATTTATTAAATTTAAAGACGCTAAAGAGTATAGGATATAAACTTTAATGTAAACTGACACAGAAGAAAATCACCGTTTTAGAAAATTTTAACGGATAGATATTAAATCTCATCAAAATTAACTTCTTATTAATTTGTAAACAGAAAGGCTTACTTGATTTATTTTGAATTAAATTTAAAGATTATTTATTCCTTCATCAGCTTATGCATTTATTCCCTTTTTCGAGACGTCACTGCTTAGATAGACATTGAAAAGTAGTTGAAAAGTGACTTTACTTTAATATTTTATAAAACAAAAGTGTATTTTAAAACAGTAGGCATCAAATTTTCTATGCTTTTTGCTGATATATGTACTTGAGATTTTAATTTGGGATGTAAAATATAGAAAAGTTTTTAATGTTTTGTAAAGACGACATAAATTGTGAAACATTGTATCTTTGAGTTTAATCTGAAATTTCGGTCGCAAATGTTTATATATTTTGTTATTTATTTTCTATCCGTAAATTTTTGTTTATTTCAGTACAGTGTATTAAACATTAATGTAAATTACTTTCTGTTTTCAGTGCATTAATTCAATCTTTGTGTTTTCTCTTCCTAACTCTTTGGGATCACAGTAATCAAACTCCAAGTTCTCTTTTCGTACAATCTAAACAATCTAAGCTAGGTAAACTAAGAAAGGTAGTAGCAAGCCAGGTGTAAACTAAAAATTCATCGAACCAGATGTAAAAGGATTTAAGCAGAACCAAGATAGGAGGATACATTCAGCTAATGTAATAAGAAGTTTAAGAAATTGTTTCACATGCACGCATTTTAAATTATTTTCGTAATTAGTAATTTGAAAGATGCTGAAAAATTAAAAGGCCCCATATGGTTCAAAATTTGTATTGTTTATTTTATAAAAATGTATATATTGTAGAATGAAAATATATCTATTATTCAAATTTAATTAAGATTATATATTAATTTTTTAGAAATAATTTGACTCTAAGTGTTAATAGTTGTCTAATTTCAAGTATTTTAAATATTTATATTAAAATAATATGAAATTGCTCAAAATGATTAAAACTCTTTATTTATTTATTTAATATTTCTTATTAATTTTAATTATTAATTTTATTTATTTATTTAATTTGAATCAATATTTAGGTATAACATGTCTTCATACGATAATTATTCCACTAAATATTATTTTTAATTTTTCTATTTTTATTAAGTAAGCTTTGCTTTAATTTTTGTTATTTCTTGTTAACGTAATAAATTTGGGAAGTAAATTTAAACCCAAAATTTATACATACTGTTATTCATACACACATTTAACAAACAATAGGTTGTAGAGTTAGAGAAAGTATATTTCTGATGTGCTTAATGTGTGATTAGAATATCTTTACTTAAATTTCTGTAATTATAATGCCATTTTATTATCGTTGTATTTTCTTATTTTGTACCTTTTTTGTCATCCATATATTTCCTTTTCTCACTTTAATATTTTAACCTCTAAATGACTTTTATAAGCAAAGCCAAACAATTACCTAAAGGAATCAGAAGTAGTAAATTTCACTCATACCAAAAATTTGACAAAAGGTTTATGTAACACACATTGCAGTCACTAAAAACATTATTTTTATTCAATAGTAATCATTCAAATTTGGTAGCTTAAGAGTCAGTATTCTAGTCTTTAGATTAACTGACCAATAATGTTCCACGAAATGTACTGCAACCAGCCGCTGGAGGATATCAATATATTGTTGAAATCTTACATATGCATTTATGATTATTAAAATAACTTGCTGTCGTATGAGGTGCAACTCTATTGCATCACACTAGGGACTATGGATGTATGCCTTTGTAAATCAAATGCTAATTTAGACTGTTATACTTTGCCTTTCAGATCATGAATCTGCTCAAGAGTAAAGCGAGATACATTTCTGAACACTACTAGATGCCAATTTGTTGGCAGCTATGATAATCGGCTGGAACACATTTCCTGATTATTACGCTGATTATGTGGAGTCAAAGACTGACGTCTTAAAGGGTGTTAAATGTGTATTTTCTTCTTGGACTGGTTCTTTAAAACGTTATTTGGTACCACGGAGCATATGGGAGAGACTGTAGTACTTTGAATAGTAGATTAAGATCCCGTTGAAGCAGTTAGGACTTATTGAGCAATCATCTAATCTTTTATCACATTCGTACACCTTAGTTGGCCAAAGTCTTATTATCAACGATAAGTTATTCGAAGCAATCACTGTTGCCGGCATATTTGCATGATAATCATAATCGTATGGGATGATTATTACATAATAATTAAAGTCTTCAAATATAATAATGTCAACTTCAAATATAATAAAGAGAAAAAAGATAACTTTTTCGCCTCTATCTCAGGTTTTAAACTTAGCAGTTGCTCAGCTGAATATATGTTCAATAGATGTTCAATAGCCCTGAAAATTTTATTATTTGCATGTTTTACCTAGAAATATTTACCTTCGAAATTTGCTAAATCGGACAAACACTTCTTGGAATTTCGATTCCTTGGCAAAGTGTATATTAAGAAAGAATTACATTCTCATAATATTTTACACTTTTCTTTTTAAGGATATATTTTAATCTAGTAATCCTTCATTACCCATTATCTCTCCCCAAATTTGGATTTTTAAATCATGTTTACAAATTAAAATGAAGGTTAAGATCTATAGTTCATTTCCTTTTGTTTTTACTTAAGCAGTTCAATTATGTTTGTGGATATGGATAATTTTGTTTCACAGGTTATTTCGTTTAAGAGAATTTTACAAAATATTTGAAATAAATGCAATATTTTGGTTTTTATAATTCTGTGAATTATTTTTTAAATAAGAAACATAGAGTGAAATAATTTTATCCTTTATTACTGTGTGCAGTTATATTTTTATTACACTGAAATAAATAATCCACTTATGTTTATTTGCCAATACTTTGTCTAATGAAACAAGGCAAAAAAAGTGTCGTGTAATAAACTCCTTATAGATTCTTAAGAAATTATTAAATACAATGATGATTTTTGATTTGTATATCTAAGATTATATATTAAACATTCCGATTGTAAAAATTTGCATTTCTGAAAAAATTGTATATGAATCTAAATATTTTAAACATGTTTATAGTAAAATTGAAAATGTTTTTAATTTTTGATTTATTTTAACTTGTTAAAGATTGTGACTTGGACTATTAAGTTGCCTAATTAGAATATATTTTTCAGGTCACAAAATTTAGTAACCAAAACATTTAAGCAAGGCAGACATGTTTATAATTTTAAGCTGTTATAAAATTAACAATTTTCTTTCATTGTTAAACAAATATTTTGCATTGAACAAACTTCTACTTCAGATATACTTTATTTTAAATTATACTACTTACATTTATAGAATTCAAATGTGAAAAAAGGTTATTTACCAATTACAATAATACCTTTAAAAAACCATATTTTCAGAAGAAATAGTGCAGATGCAATTGATGGTCATTCAAAAACATAAATTTATGGTGGATGAGCGTTAATCGTCTCCATTTTTTTTACCTATCTAAATGCTCTTATTGATTTACTTATTGCATCTAATATTAGGCGGCGATACAATCTCCGTCTGAGAAACTATTGATATGGGACGGCAAATACTCTTAGAGTTTCTAAAAAATTGGGAAATCAAACTTCCCACAATATCATGAAGCAATAGTTAAATCACAAAATTCCAGACCATTTGCTTTGAAGTAGGATCATGCATATTGAAGTATAGTCTTTAAAATGTTGGTGTTAAACTTACTTTGGGAACACACTCGGTAATTTTATAGGTTGACATGAGACTAGATCAATGCATTTTTTATTTTTCCGAATTCGGTTAAACTAGACCCCTTGTCTTCTTATTTTTTCATTAATCGCTTAGAAACCAAATGATTTAGTGTAGCTTTCCTCAAGAAGTAAGTGATAATTATTTCTAAAGTTGCTAAGGTATTCCAATTTGTTTGCTTTGTAGCTTAATCATTGTATCTTTTAACAACATAAAGTCTGATTTGTTGTACGAGTGTGTTAAGTACTTCAGCACATGAAAGGGGTTATATATAATTACCATTTTTTATTACATCTAAAGTTCTGATTATAGCATCTATCAGTTTCAAAATTTTCAGTTTTTTTTTTTTACTATTAAAATTAACGTTGCGCTCTTTTATTCGTTATTATTAAATCACCCCGGGTGTAAAGATCTGCATATGTTGTCTTGTTCAGGTAATAAACAGCTGATAGTTGTTAAAAAATGCATAAGTGTATGTTTCTGTGTGATAGCTATGTCTCTGCAGTACAATCTGAGTTGAAAGCATTTTAAAATTTATGAACAATCGTTAAGAAATGGCAATGTCTTGTAAGGAGTTGTGCCAGTTGGGATAAGCATCATTTGGATTAACTAGTTTGTCAACAGATTAATAAAACTTAAGTAAAAATTACTTCAGCCTTTATATGATGCCTAAAGTTTAGTAGATCTGACCTAATTCTGTGGGTATTCGGTGATATTTTATTAAATGATCTGAGAGCAATTAAGATGTTTTGTATCAATGTATTGATATGCGTCATCCAGTTAAGGTTTGGATCTTGGGTAACTTCTAAGTATTTAATCATTGTTTTAATCATTAATCAAGCATTTAATCATTAATTAATCATTGTCTTGTAGTGATTTATAACAAAAGTCTAATGAAAAGTTTGCGCTGAAATTTATGTGGCTATGGGAAAGAAATAATGTTGCATTCATTAAATGAAATTGCAGATTAGTTTGTGGTACACCAATTCTCAAATGCTGTTGTGGTTACTTTTCTCCTAGTTTTAAAAGTTTTCCTATAATTTTGCCATTTCAAAAGTCTTTTGCAAAAGTTCTAAGGATGATTTCTAAGAATACATATTTACTAAGGTAATCGATTACTAAGCATGGTGTTTATGGGTAGATGTTGTACATTTTTTTATGTCCATTTTTGTTCTATTGTTCTGCTGTTAATTAAATTAGTCAGTGTGGGTTGATAATTAAAATTCAAGTGTTTGATGCTTATGTCTTGCCAGGGATGGAATTAAAAGGCCTCTTTATGAAATGTGAAGTAAACTTTGATATTTTATATTCTACCAGTTACGAACATTTCAAATACCAAAAAGATCAATAGATATGTAAGATAGTGTGGATTTAAATTAAATGAAACGGTTTCTTAAAGGTTAATCGTAATGCTATGAAGTGAAACAATCAAATTATATTTAAACTAAAATGATAAAGAATAATAAAAAGAATATCTACTACGAGTTTGCTTAGAACACATATTAATAATTTTTTTTAATAATAAGATTTTTCTTAATTTGTTTGCTAAATGAGGAAACTAATACATGAAATAAAAGTCTTACTAATTAATTTATGAAACGAATTTGTCATTCTAATTTTTTGCAAAGTTCAAAAATGTTTTCAGCTGTAAACAATATCAAAGCATTTTCTTTCTTAATAACAGTAATTAAAATAAAGGGAAAGCATATTTCGAATTCCCCCTGTAATTTGAAATTCCACGCTGTTTAGTGACCAAAATTTTGGTTTAGAAATTCAGTTAAAAGCTTGTCACGCATGAACATTCCAAATTAATATAATTATAAAGTTAAAGGAGCAAAATCTATTCATAACGAGCAAATAGCGCACTTAGAGAATGTTGTATTCTCTTTGGTGATCAAAATATTTAATTTATACACAACGTATGAATTTAACTGGAATCTTGTAAAGATATTTACTTTTACTAATGAAAATAAAATATATTTCATCAGTATTTTAAACATAAATATTTTCTTTAGTAAATAAATTATTTGTATTAAACATAAATATGTTATTCCCTTTTTATTAAGAATTTATTTGGTATGTAATTTAAATTTATTTTTTCTAGATTTATCAATAGATAACTTTATGTTTTTTGTATTTCTTGATTTTTGATTCCAAATTTAAAAAAAAATCAATAAAATTTAATCTATTGTTTTTTTTCTTTGAATTCAATTATTTAAAAATAAGCGTTCTGTTTTTATAGTACGTACTAGAACATATTCTCATTATTTTTCATTGCATACGTTTGAATATTTCATATTTGAATTTATATTTATATTTGTTTTAGTATAAAGAAAATTTTAAGAAATAGGTTGCTAAATATAAATTAAATTGGAAAAAAAATTAAATTTAATATAATATAAAATTAAATAAAACATTATATAATAAATTATTCATAAAGGAAACTAATTTCGAAAATTAACTTATAATAACACATTCTTTAATATTAAGAAAAGTTAAAAAAGATACAGTAGAAACATGTAATTTATGTTCAAGCCTGATTTGTAGGAATGTTTGTAAGAGTACTCCATTAAATTTCAGAAAAAAAATTCTTTTAGAAATAACATAAAATAGCTTGAATTTTTAATAGAAATTATGAATTCTCTTAGCATAAACAACAGAATCCGAGGGAATTCATGTGAAAAATATAGAAATATGATTATTGCTTCTTATTGATACAAATTATGAGATTTATATTTCACGTATCATAAGAAAATATACACTAACTTAAAATGCTAAATACTTTTACCTGATACTAGATAAAACAGTATCATTTACATTTTAAAAGTTAAAAATTATCAATCTCAAATATTTAAATTTAAAGTAACTGGGAATTCAAAAGCAGAAAATTTGTATTTTTTGAGTTCAAATATATAGTTTTTATAACAATAATCACTCATTATATATTGTTGGAAAAATAAGATGAATTTTCATTTTTCTTTTAGACAATTAAAAATTCTTAAAGTCTCGTACAACACTCGTACAGCCAGTGGCTAGTTTAGTAATTTTTGTTAACTCAGTATTGAAGGCAACAATTCCAACATTTCTTGATTTCTAAAGCTACTCTAATTGTTAAATATATTATTATTAATTTAGGTAAATTTAAAAAAAGTATTTCAATTGTCTTGCATGATATGAAAAATATTGTTTGCTGTCATGCAAAGGAATTTAATTTTTTCAAAACAATATATAGGCAGTCTATCCAAACTTCAAATCAATTCTGTAATAAAATTATATAGTTGATATAGATCAATTTATATATTAAATATAGGGTAAATAACATACCATAAGTTTCATAAAAATAAAGTATGTTTTCTTTTTTTGTATTGCAACGTGTATTATGTGTATTATTTCAATAACAATGTGTATTATTTCTATAACAATTTAATTATTCGATATAACTACCAGTTAATATTTATTGTAAAATATAGGGATTTAAGGGATTATTAAATTTTATTCAAATTATAAGTACCTAATTAAGATGAAAGTTGAGGTTTTATTTTATTTGCCATGGATTTCAAATTCTGCAAGTTTAATTGACTTAACTGTCAGCGATATTTGAATAAAGAATATGGAACTAATGGTTACCGTGTTATTTTTTAAGGTCTACTTTGATTTCATATTTTATCTAGAGATTGCTTCTACACTACAATCACGGAATCTTTCCAATAATTTGGTAACCAAGAAGCGAGAAATTTCGTATCATTGTCAAATTAAATGTAATATATAAACTATTCCACTTTTAAAATAAAAATAAATTTTAATACATTGGTAAATAGTTTATGAAAATTATCCTATATTATAAAAATTATTAAGTAATTAAATGAGCCAAGATTTTTTTTTCAATATATTAATGAACACACTGAAACATGCATATTATTACAAGCAATAAAATTTTATCACTTATATTCAATAAGTAAAAATAAAAATTAAGTTCATACACTTAAACATTAATTGAATAATGAAGATAGACTTACAGCAATTTCATTACTAATTTAGCTCTTTGCAAATTTTTGTTTTTTTAAAAGTTGATTAACATAATTATTAATAAATTTATACATATATATATATAGAGAGATTCAGAGTTCTTTCTTATAAATACTGCTAAAAACAATAAAACGTAACGTTTTTTTCAATTTTTCGTAATTATCGTTAATTAAACAATGCAATGATTTAAAAGGTCTATTTAATAAAGAGGAAAACATCCATTTGCCTAAAACTTTCATCTTAACGAAAATATTATTTAAAAAAACTTGTTTAATTGCATAGGAAATATAATCCCTCATAATTGTAGTGTTTGCAAATATTACAGCAGTAAATAATAGGAAATATTAATTTTCTAAAATAACGAAATTATCTTAAACAATTTCATTTAAAGAATCTTAATTTTCTGTATATCTCAGAGATAAAATTTAAAATGAAATTATTGAATATATGCAAAACAGATTTTTCACTTTGGATACTAACATTGTTTAAGAGGCCAATGCTGATAATCATTTTATATAGGGAGAGATAGAGCATTATTTTTGAATATTCCTCACACACACATTGTCTTAGATTTGTGTAAAACAAAAAATCTTAAAACGTGATAATAACTTTGAAGCTAAAAATAGTTCTTTTATTTTTATATTAACTTCATTAGTCATATTTTATATTTCAGAAAAGTCACTCTCCATATATTATATTAATAGTAATAATAGTTTTTCAACTTTAAGAATAATAGATACTTGACATTGTCATCAGAAATATTTTATCATAGGCTGCATGTAGTTATGAATGTATTAAATTCTTAGGAAAATGTTTAAAATAAACTTAAATTTATAAAAATAATTTTTATATAAAATGAAATATTTGCGTAAGTTTTACTTTGTTGTAATTTTTTTTTTGTTTGGATACTTTATTGCATCAACAATTATTGTACATTCTAACATTAAAAAGAATTTTTAAGGAATGCTTAATTTAATTTATTTATGGAAATTTGAATAAGAATATATACATATTAGGAAAGTATTTTTTTTGTTAATTTTATATCTCTAATAAAGTCATTGAAATTAATAAACTCTATAACTTATTATTAAATAAATGGTGCCAATTATTAAATACACATCACATTGACTAAAATCCATAGTTTAATGAGCAAGTAAACTTCCCAAAAGTTAAAGATGACTTTTCAACTTAGCTTTGATGATCATTTTCAATCAAAAAATAAACATCACTTATGATTTATTGCCTTTTTATTTCTCATTAAATTGAATTACAATTTTTTTTGTATTTTATGTTTTATTAAATTACATGAAAAATAAGTAAATTCTTTTCTTATCACAATAGTCATAAGGAAAATATGTATTTAAATTATACTTGTATCACATATCAGGATTTGATGTGACATTATTTTCTTTTGTTATTATTTATAATATAATAGGATTTGCATTTACAAAAATTAATTTCTGATTTAACGAACTAATACGATTTTCAATTTTTATCTTGCTAAGTTTGATTTTAAGATTCATACGAATGTATTTTTATCAAAAATTAATGTCAGCACTAAAAACAAAATAAAATAACTGCAAAAGTGTGATAAGTAAAGAGTTTTTATTTATCTATGATAATATTTCCTTTGAAGTATTCATTGAGTTTTATGATGAATAAAAAGTAAAAGAAAATATCCATCTTATGAATTACTTATAGGAGAAACGCTTTCTCTCACAAAACTCCCGATAAACCAAAATATTTAAAAAAAATATTTAGTGAGAAATGAATTTTAATATAATTTTTAATTTATCATTCTGGCAATTACTTATTGAATTTTCTTGAGAAATATTGTTAGATTTATAAATAGTAGCATATTTTCAAAATAAGCAATCAATACTTAACAACTAAGATTATTAATGCTTCCTTCAAATAATTCTAATTTCCAAAAATTAATGTTACATATAAAAAAATACAAAAAATATATCTGATATATGTAACTGCTCTTTAAAAATAATTTCATGTCTTTTTATAATTATTATCATATCCCAAGTATAAATTTTAGAATGTTTTTAATTAATTTTAAAATGCCGCACCATATGTATTAAGAAAAATTAATAATTATTAAAATGTAAGTTATTTAACTATTTTTACAGTAATGAATGTATTTGTTTAAAGTAGTAAAAATTATAAATGTTTTATATAATTAGCACCAAAACTTAAATTTTTTGAGATGAGGTTGCTACCATAATATACCTAGACTTACTTACAAGTCAATACTATAATACTTAATTTCTTTAAGTTCATAATATAAAATTCATATTCATCATAGGAAATATCAACAGTTAACTCAAGTGATATAATAGTACATTTAAAATTGGTGACAAAGTAATTTTTACCGGTTTTTGATATGTGCAGCTAAATAAAAATATAAACAAACATAAAAAAAGAATATGTTTTCTTTGTTTTACTTGATTGCACTATTTTGATAAAATTAATTCAAAATAGTATTCATATTTAAATTTTATGATTAAAAATACTTACAAAAGCTTTATTAAAAGATTTTTGAACATTGTGTTACGGTAAAGAATTTCTTTTAAAAAATGTTATTAAAGCCTAAGCTCAAATTCTTCTGATATTTAAATATTGATTTCCTATACGTGGAAAAGCAATAAATGCTATAAAAACTTTTGTGTTAAAATCAATTTCTATCCAAACGATTTAGAAAAAGAAGCATTAAAAAAAGTCCTCCTTAATGAAATGTCAATAATTAACTAAATTTTCTTTTTTGTCAAATTATACAACCTTAACTTGTTTTCTTTAAATCGATTTACAATTTTCGTTTTCTATAATAAAATAAATCTTTATAACTATTATTTAAAATGAAAAAAATATAATCAACATAATTTAAAAAATTAATGAATTTTTAATATATTTATTCCTTACTATTACAATTTCTCTTTTCATGTATTTAGTAGGACTATTTAAATGAAAGAGAAAAAAAAATCTTCAAGGAAAATATTTCTTGTTTTATTTTCTTCTCTTTCAATAATAATTAAATTTATAGTTTTGTAAAAGCGTATTGGGGTAATTAAATTGGATTTTCTAATGTACCATACCATATATGCAATTTTTTCTAAGGAAGATATGTTAAATGTCATGTACCAAACATACAAATTTAGACTATTCAAAAAAAGATAAATATTTTTAATCATGCCAAACTAACACAAGAAAGGAAACAGAAAAAAACATGGTATCTATAACTTTATATCATAATAATAGATACTCCACAGGATATTACTTTTTCTATAATACTATTACATATTAAACTACATTATTTGTATAAGAATACGTAACAATTTTTTTACTAAGATTACATTATTGACCTAAGATAAAACAAACATAGGCCCATGATATAATGGCTTCATGTATAATCATAATTGCTAATTTATCGGTTAGTTATTAATCATATATTTTTCATTATTTTAAAGGAATTAATATAATTGGAAATGGTGTCATTCAGTGAGTTAACTTCTCCATATTTATTAAAATTATAACATCAATTATTTCATTGTTTCTGAAGATAAATTTCCACATTAACTCTTATAAGGAATAATGTAGAAATTTATCTTCTTAAACAATGCAATATTCAGAGAAGTTATCTTCTATAATTTAAAATAATCCAGTTTTTGAAAAGCAAGAGTTTTATGAAACACTTCTTTACGTTAATTATATATATATATATATATATATATATATATATATATATATAT